>JARJEB010018331.1:0-11239 GCA_030264535.1 Liometoxenus newtonarum | reverse complement strand
TCGCAAATATAATACTATGCTTTTTCTACACCTTGCACTATTTTTAACACAAAATACAAATTGACAAGTGAACTAATATGGCCGGCGATCACATACAGTTTTGACAGTATTTATCGGGTTGCTATGCTTGCTTCGAGATTTTAGATCATATAGATAAGTTGGATCGGTCACTTCAAATTCGTTAAATCTTGTTGAACTTTGACACGCGATCAATGTAATTAATTGCAGTAATTTTCAAAATCCATTATTCACGATCGTTGAATAACGAAAAATCCATTATTCACGGTAGTTAATAATAGGTACCATGAATCACTCAAAATCACCATATAATTAACTAGGTGTAGAAAAATTAATTAAAAATTAGTGAATAACAACAATAACAACTTAAAACCAAACAAACATTAGGATTTACGAAAATAAGGACTTTTGTAACAAGTACAAAAGAATTTGACTAAATTCAGTTTTTTCCTTTTTGAGTTTCTTTTCTTTTTTAGTTTAATAAACATTCATATAGTATTTTTGGAGTTTATAGATAATATTAATAGTATTAATAATATTTTGTACAATAAAATCTGTCATATTTTTTTTCTTCTCTTAAGTATATTAAAGTGATTTTCATTAGTTTAAAATTATTTTATTTTTTTAAACTAGATAACAAACAATTCGCTTCAGGTTTTATTTACGTTTTATGTTATTATCATTAATAATAATAATAGTAATTTATAATAATAAAAGCAGGTGATGTTTTTTTTGGTAGGTTGTTTTCTTCTTTCTCGTTTTTTTGTTGGTTTCATATGTATATTTATGTAAGTAAGTTATGTACTTATTTTTAGATAGTTTTATGTATGCAAATGTAATATTTGTATGATACTTATTAGATAGTAGTAGTCAATAGATGAAAAGAATATTTATGCAAAAATTATAATTAACTAGTTAATTTTGATTAATGATTGAAAAGATTTTTCATGTGCATTTGTTAAGTTATTTTTAGTTTCATGTGAAAAAATGAAGGGCGAACGTATGAATGAACTGTCGAACTGAACACTGAATGTTGGTGATATAAATTTGCTTGCAAAATCGAATAATACTCGTTTTTGGCTTGGCATTTTTCATAAAGATGTACTTTGATATCTGCAGCAAGAGCAAAAACATTCAAAACTTAAATAACAACTTCGCTAATAATTAATATTAATCAATTTACGATTACAATTTCTCATCATTGCAGATTTATTCGGTTTAAAATCTATAGTCCCATTGTATACTTAATTAAATTTCGTTCGCAAGAAGTCGATAACAATTGTAATAAGTATAATCTCTTAATTATCGTAGTAATCGTATAATCAAGTATAATAATAATAATTAACAAGTATTAATAATAGATAATAATAGAGTAGTAACATTTTCCTTTCAAAAGTTGAATCAACTGCTTCCTATTTTACTTCATCACCATTTTCTAAAGTGGACTCAAATTGTACATTTATCAAATTTAATAGGCCTAATTAGTATAATAACGAGAGCTATAAGGATTTGTAGCACGATATTTTTCATCGCTAAGTTCAAGTTGATAATGATCAATTTATCATATTCTTTTAATCCAAAGCCTTAGGGGCTTAGGCGATGATGATCAATACGTATGTGTTTTATAAATATGTATATGTAGATCATTGTAAATTCACTTAAAAATTATAAGAACTATCTACATACTTGACACATCCAAGGCGTTTATTGTTCAGGAAACGGGCGGGCTTATTACTTTATTAGGTATATTTTTTTGTAAGTACGTTTTTCATTTTTCACTTATTTTCTTAAATTCATTATTACACCTCGTATTATACCTACGTCAATATTATTTTTAGTTTTAGATTTATGAATGCTTAATCGTGTATTTACTTTAATCATTACCGTTGTAGTGATAAGATTCTTATAGCAACAATAAATACGACTGAATGATAGTCGAGCATAAAATAAAATACGCAATATGTTAATTCATGTCTTTACTTTTCATGCTTCTTCAGAAGTCATATACTCACGCATAAAATATCTTACTAATTATTGCAGATTTCTTAATTATGTATAAAGTTCAAAAACTCATGGAAATTAATATTTCTATAAAAAAAATCCATTGCTTTTTGTATTCGTGTTTTCATGTTTGCATTGCACCAACTCACTAGGGAAAACAAGACTTAATTTTCATGAAACAAAATGAATAAATGGTAAGATATATTACGCCCTACCTTTAACATACTCGTTAATTTTTCTCGTTTTCATTCATTTGTCTGTCATTCTTTATTACTTTCATTCCTGCCTTGCGCTTGAATTATTTTAAATGTTTTCATTGTAATAATCTTTTAAACTATTTGTTAAATACAAAGCCCACAAAGGCTAAAAATAGTATCGCATTAATTGATTGCTTTGTCTTTTCGTTACATCTTTAGTTGCATCATTACCGAGATCATTACTCATTACTTGTTAGGTTGTTAATAATAGTGATAATTAGTTTTAGGTCGATTAAGACTTACCAACTTGCAAATCAACGCTGTACATGCCACAGTTTTATTACTAAATTGAATAATTAACAAAAATATGAAATATAATAAACAAAATGTTCACGTAAGCAACATAACATAAGCGTTTCTGTAACTAAGTTCATTGTTGATACGTTCCCATGGCAACAAACAAGAATGAATAGAATTAGTTATCAAAGTTAGCGTGTGTAGCGCTGATATAACAAGGGCGCGACATTTGAATTCAAATTCAATTAAATTTTCATTTATCGTCAAATTGTACACAGTACACAGACGAAATGCATAATTATACGAGTTCCATTTGTGTAAATGCCTTGATTGATTGTGTCGATGTTACTCTGGTTTTTATTTACTGAGTGTATAAAAAATTATTGCCTTGCAAAAGTATAAATATTGATTGATTGGGTAATAAATAATGATTTTTGTAATTTTCATTAACACTCAATAAATACATACAATGTTGATGTTGACAGTTAGTTTGTTGATTGATTGACGAATTGTTTCGATGATGTTTATCGTTATCAGTATCAGTTCATTGATGGCTATTTTAAGAATTGCCCGAATGATCGTTTATCGAATTGAGTAGTGGTAATGATGTGATGATGATGTTGTTGATTTGATGACACTTATAATTTATACAGGAAAAAGGCATTTTTTGGCTCAAAAACCCCCTCACACACGGGCTAAGTCCCCTAATCCGGCGTTCGCGTCTGGTCGTCCTAATTTCAATCAAAAAAAAACAATCAAACAACGAATTTCGATTAGTTCCAAATTGAATAAACAAATGAGAATTTACAATTAGATTCACTTTAGGATACTCTCTTATTTCATCAACAAATATAAACGACCAGTCATCAATTAATTAATTGATACCTCGTACATTAAATTATAGTATCGTTAAAACAAAATGTTTTCATTTCTTGCTCGGCTTCTTGCCATTACTCGTTTTAGTTTTATTTGTATTAGTAGTGTTAGTCACCTGCGATATGATGCTGGATCTATTGCTATTACCCGAAACGCCCAGGTCGGATGTGAATGGTGTTTCTAGTGTTCCGGTTCCGGTTCGTGTCGTCCCGTTTGCCGTCTCTTCGTGCAGATGCGACGTCGTGCTAAGGTCCACCGAGGAATCACTACAAGTATAAAATAAATGTTTAATTAAACTTTAATTATGTTGGGTAAGGGACAAGATTCCAATTAGTTAACAATGACAGAGCCGAATTTAGATTACAAAATGGAACAGAATTCTACGCCTGGGCCGGGATTTTCTAACACGGCGTGAAGTATATGACATCATTGTCTAACATGTCACACCGTGTTCGCGGTATGTGGCCCCGCCTTTCATGTAACCATGGAAATGTAAATAAACAGAATGAAATTTTTTCGCTCGTTATGTTTCCTCTTTACTTAGACAAGAATGTGATAACACTTTACGCCAAGTTATAAAATCTCGGCCCTAAATATGAAATTTGCATAAGTCATGGGCAATACGTTCATCTAGGAAATATTTTAAATATTTTAGTTAAATGCGGTACTGTCTTTGACTGTAGTAAACTACTACTTTTCTTCATCCCGCACTTTTGATGTCATTCCTTTCCATTCTGCTTTACACTACTTTAACAATTTAGAGGTAGAACTACAAAGAACACGGTTAATTACCTAATTTACATACCTAATGACACTTCGGCTATCTGGTTTCAGTCTAGCTCTGTCCCCCAACCGCTCATCATCATCCTCATCCAGCAACGGCATCTCGTCCTCTCGCATCTCATCCCCTTCATCATCATCATCATTAGCAGGCGTTCCATGTTGTACATGTTGACCATGACAATGTTCTCCATGTTGTTGCTGTTGATATTTTGGTGGTGGTGCTGGTGGAGGCGGCGGTTGTCTTAACCCTGCTGGCCGTTCGTGACATTCACATTTACAATCCTCCGGATTGACATACGTATAGATAACGTTTTCTTGAGCTTGAACCAAATTCTCCGGCACTTCGATATTGCTTCGACTGGGAATTGTTTGTATTCTCTTTGGTGGCTTACGTTTTTCAGGAATTTCTTCAAAATTTATCCATTCTTTTTGCGTACCTTTAGGTGGCAGTGGTGGCGGTTCTTCATCCTGTCGACAAGGGTCCGCTATGTTTCCCGTTTCAGCCTTACTAAAATCGAACCAATCTGATTTACCAGCCACAGGCGCACTAATTGTACCAGCATCATCCGAGATTCTTCGACGTGGTGATTTTATTTTCGGTTGATGTTGATCGTCTCCTTTGGGCAAACAGATCTTGAGCTTTTCGACCTTCGAGATTTTTGAGTGCTTATCAGGATCTCGATAGACCTCTAAAGTGGGTTTGATTGGTGTGGTGCTGCGTGGTCGTTCGATTCCACAGGTTTTCACATCAATACTGGAACGCTGCTTGACAGGTATGATGGGTACGGCCATGGAACGTTCTTGGGGCAGTGTTGTCGGTATGTAGGGTAATTCATCTTCATAGGAGTCTTGTTGTAGTACGAGTCCTTTACGTTCTGGTTCCATTTCCTGTAAGACATCCTCGATTTGTGATGGTTTCTCGCGTCGATCAAAATCAGATTCACGTTCTGATTCGGATGAGTAATGATCTTCCGATTTTTTTAATTCGGCTAATTTGAGCTTCTCTTTGGCAATTATGGGAATATCATCGGAATCTTGCTGCAGGAAAAGGGGATTTTCTTTTTCTTTGGTTGATTCTCTAGATCTGAGTGGTTTTTCAGGGGATTTCAGAATAGGTATCTCTGACAGTGCAACCTTGACTAGGTCCATTTGACTAGGTTCCATTTTACTTCTACTTTCGCTCTTGTCTATGTAACTGCTACTACTAGTTGATTGTGTTAAAGTAACTGTCGCTGCCCCCACAACTGGTAACTGTTCACTAGAATCGACTCGTTTGGACTTCTCCAATTTGAATTTCCTCGAATCACAACTACCCGAAGTACTCATTCTTCTTTCCGTAATTTTGTTCATAACCACCTCTTTTTCCTCCCCTAAAAGTTTGGAATCTTTGATAGCTTCCTCCATATCTAATGATGATCGTAATTTATGTCTCCCAAGTAAGTCTTCGTCATCATCAGTAACACGTTCCTTCACATATTCAACAATGGCAGTTGTCGTTTCGATAATCTCCTGATGCTTTGGTAGTTTCGTCGAAAATATGTCATTGTTACTACCTAACTTTGTACTGAACACAATGTTTTCGCTGCTCGTACTACTTTGCCTTAAAGCGGTACCACTAGCACTAATGCACTCCTCTTTGTCTTTAGTCTCTTTATTAACATCTGTCTTCACCTCGATAACAGTCTCCTGACTATCCTGACTCGAAGTTTTGAAACTTTCCAGGAAACACTTCGATTCGTAATAAGTAGGCGAATGTAATGGTATGCGAACGCTTTCACCCTGAAGGGGTGATTCGTAATGGCCTCTTTTACTTTTCGAAGTGTTTTGAATGTTTTGAGCTAGATTTTCCAAATTGGGTAAATCCGGTCCGGGCGATCTGTCCAAACTTTGACGGCTCGATGTTCTTCGAGACTTCGAAAACAATGAAAACACAGATTTACCTTTGCTATCTATGCTTTCGGTGCTTGATGGCCCGCCACCACGATCACGACTCTTCGATCTGCTCCTACGATGAGACGTTTCTTTAGTGCGTTGATGTTTGCGTCCGGGTAATGTAGGGGATTCGGGACTTATTGTTTCGCGACTTTTAAATAACGACGCGAACGAAGATTTGCGAGATAACGATGGGGATGGAGATTTATGTTTCGGTGATTCTTTCGTTAAATAACGTGTCTTTGGGGTTTGGGGTTGATAGTGACTGGGCGATACGGTAATTTCGTCAAACTTACTTTGCAGATTTAGCGTTTCCGGTTTTTGAACGTCTGATGTCTGATGTTCAGGTTTCGTTGCGTTCGGATCAAAATCCTCGTACATATGTTCAGGTTTTAATCGAATGCGAATATATTTTGGTGCATCTGCTGATGATGGATGTAAATTCGACGGACCAGCTGATGGTGATGATTGATAATGTCTGGACATTGCAGGTGATGGTGAAGCTGACTTGGATTTACGTTTTTCACGATCTTTACAGTCCTTAGCGCAAACACCACTAGCCGATTTAGTTTCGCGAACTTTCGTCTTCGCATGAACACCGTTCGTTCCCGTAGGAGAACGTGTTGACTCCTTGTATCCGGGTGGATCGTCCGGAAGCGGTCCTTTTAGTGGTATGTAAATGTACTCAATACCCGAATCAGAAACAATGTGTTTGGGTAATTTGGGCCTTTGGACGTCATCGGAAGCGTCCTCGAATGACGAAGGCTTATCAATTTTAATCGTTACCTTATCTAAAGGTTTACTTAAAGTTCGGGGTTTTGGTTTGGTCTCTTCTTTACTCACCGGAATCTTTTTCTTTACGATGAATTCCGGTTCGTTCGCGATTGGTGACCTTATAGACCGTGGTGATTGTGGTGTGGTGATATCGACACCTTCGGCGATTAATACTTGCGTAGGATCGTGTTGTCGTTGTAACAAAACCTTCTCCAATTCCTTAGTTCCTTCCTCGTCACCTTTACCTTCGAATAGATCAATGCTCAGAGCGCCACGTTTTGGTTTCGTACCGCAGAAAGAAGTCTCAAGGAGCATCTTATGCGGGGATGGTGAACGTGACGCGCCTGAAACGACAGACAAATGACTCGCGTTCGATACACGACTCTGTGCTGATCCTTGTGAACCGATGCTGCTCAAACGTGATGTGCGACCCGAAATACATAGCAGGCCTATTTCGGAGCTTTGTGAATCTTTGCGATTGTGACTGTGATAGGAATCTTCGTGCAATTGTTGGTCATGTGGTGAATGGACGCGCTGTTGTTGTGATGATGATAGTGGAGGAGGTGGTGGTGGTACTGGTGTTTTAGGTGCTCTGGGATGTGTCTTACTCGGTTCGTTCCCGGCAAACTCCATTTCTTCGGTTGAGGATCGTAAATCAACAGCACCTTCTTCGAGTCCTAATTTTTTCAGTTCCTCTTTTTCGGGAGTGCTTTCTTTGCTGTCGTGATGTGAACTGCTACTTGCTCGCGATATATCTATGCGGGGCGTAAGGGTGGACTTGAGCTCACCGATCATTGGCATCATCGTCATCGTCGGCGACGATCTTCCAGTTACTGTCGGGGTCGACGGCGCTCCAATTAAACTTATCCCAGTGTAGATGAATTCGGCACGTATCTCACCGCCGGCGCCTGTACTTGGTGCTGGCGAACAGGGAGTCGCGTCCTCACGGATTCCAGGTAAACGCACAATTGTCGTCGCGCTTTTATCCTCAGGACTATCCAACTAAAATAGAACACATAAATATAACACATTTTCTCACAATAATTACTACAAAAAAAAGAAAAAAAAAACAATAAAACACTAGTGCAGGGATATAGGTGTAAAATGAGGTTATGTTTTTGTGTTTAGCAGTGCGAAGTGCTCTGTTGAGAATTACAAAAATTCCATTACTTTTACTACCTCGTCTGATAAATCCTCGAAGGAAGCAAACGGTGCAGGCCCCATACGTTTCTGTCGTCGATGGGATGTGCCCGGTTTTGTCATGCTAGCAGCAATTGCACCATGACCAACAATTTTACTTGGAGCTCTTGGAGAAGTCATCGTGTGATGAGCGTGATCGTGATCAAATAACTACGGGGTTACTGGCCTCATGAACTGGTAAGAACATAACATTCTGATATTAAAATGTTAACGATAACGAATTTACAAGGAATTAATTAAACAGATAACAATAACAATGCTACAAACATTTCAACCACTTCGTTCGCAATTAAATGTCGAGGCGTCAAGGATAGGAATTTCAATTCAAGCAAATACATTAAACACACATTTCGTGCTTGATACTTTGAAATAGCGTAACGTTAAGTATCGTTAAATCGTTATTGCACCCTAATTTTCCTTGCTTTCCCAAAATCTGCATGCACACGTGTTAATTTTTCATTTACACATTCTATTGGTTTAGGGTTCTTCGTTTGAACTTTCGAGTATATGAATTTGAAAAATGGCACGAAGGAAATATCTGTGGAACCAATGGAAAGTATATGGAAACCAACGCAGCTACGAAATGAATAGGAAATAAGGAAGACAGGAAATGGAAACGAAAACGAGAAGCAGTCGCGGGAATCGTAGACGTCGAGAAATCGCGTGTTTATGAGTTGGAAAGGGGTGCCAATGACGAATAGACAACTAGGTATACAAAGAGAAGCGGAAAATGTGAGTATACTACAGGCTTGTTCCAACAATAGGTACACCAAACTAGTTCCGAAGTGTACGACGCATGAGGAGTTTTAAAAAAGGAATGTTTCTTTTAACTGTTCATGCGTCGGACAGTTCGGAACTAGTTTGCTGCTTTGTTGGAACAAACCTTACGATTTATAGATTAAAATTCAAGAATTTACTCAAATAATTTTAAAAAAAATTTGGCTAAAAAGAGAATAAACTGAATAAAACTAAAACATAACGTAACCTGAAATACATGCTACCGAAAAAAATGAAAAAATTCAAAGAAAATTGAAAAGGGAACATTCGTCAAGTAATTGAAAAATTCCGTTTCAGTGCCCTTGGAAGTGACCACATTTTCAAAGATCCCTGTCCATAAAAATAATTCTAAAAATATTGTTGACGCTTATACCGTGCGTTTATTTTAACGTCGAGCATAGTAATGAGTCAAAGGTCAAACTCATGGTAGTGGGGATTTGTATTGCGTATGTAGGACGGACGACGACACACCACGATGACAAGTCAGTGTATTAGATCTCTAACCCTTGAGAAAGACGTTAACGATTGTTGAACAATTTGTAAACAATCAATTCATAAGGAACAAAATTAACAACTGACAGTAACGATATGATCAAACAAATTACTTTGATCGTGCATCGCCACTGCCATGAGTTTGACTCGTTTATTTTAGCTGCAAACATTGCGTTCGATGGTAAAATAAACGCTCTGTATAGTATTGCCAGTACCTATTGGTATGTATCAATAAAATAAATCAAACATTTGATTGGTACTTTTGAAAACATGAAACATTCATTCGAATTCTCGTTTACGTTCAACGGTAATTTCAAATCCATATCAAACGAAGAATCAAATGATTTCGTGAGAGGGAAAAGCATAAAAATCAATAGTCCATCATTCATGTTACATGTTGGTAGACCGACATGAAAAACGATTTTACTTATATTTCATGCTTTCATGTATGGTTGTCTTATACTCAGAAAATAGTTGTTATTCACAATATTCCAACAGTACCTTCGTTATCCTTATAATAAACTACGTCTACGTTCAAATGCAAATGTGTGCCTCTGACTCTCTGAAACATGCATGCACAAGTACCTGTTCAGCTTGACTGACTCCCTCTTCTTGGCTTTTCCTACGTCCTGCGGTCACATTTGTATAAATTACAAATTTCACTCGAACCACAAAATGTACTAACTAACGCACAAACACACATCAATTCCTCCCCTATCTAGTGTTTGTGTTCTCTGGGCCTGTTCCCCATTATCTCCTTATCGCATGGAATTATTGTGCTTAATCTGCTTGGATTTTAAAATTTTACGCTCCTGTCTCCTGTTTTTCATTAGTTTATGTATTTATGTTTTTCATATTCGTGTAAATCACTTGAATGTCCTTTGGATTTTTGTTTCCACATTGATTTATCGCCATAGTAATGTTTTATGAATTATGTAATGTAAAACAAATGAAAATTAACAATAGGAAAATGTGGATGATGATTGTGTCATACACACAGTTACACTGGTTTCACTGGCGCGTTCAACATTCACCGTTTATCGTTCAGTTCCGTTCCGTTCGTCTTGTCCTGTCCTGTCCTGTCCTGTCCTCTCCTCTTCCTGTCCTTCTTTCTATTATCGACGCAAGCGAGTCGAATCACAACTGACTTATCGATGCCGATGCCGCCGTCTCTCGTTTTCGTTCCCGCAGGTGTTATATGCATCCAAAGGCATATCAACGTGATTCCGTTGAAGTCGACGTCATCCTCGTAGATTTAGGTGATAGCTGTGATGATGGCGTCATTGCAGTCTGTTTCACGGTGAATATCATCGATGCATTTACTGACAAACTATTTAATCCAACTTGGTCCTTCATGATGATAGTTATATTTAATTTTTTGATTAAATTTAACAATTACAGTCCACGCCAATTGCTGTAACGACGGGTATGGGCAGGGGCTTTACGGGGACACCGATCGCGTTTTGTTTCGTGCTTCGCTTGGAAAAGAAGGAAAAGCGAACGACGCAACCTACCGACCGATGCGAGTCGATTTTCCGGGTGCCACGACTTCGTACTATTCCGATTTGGTACGATTTCCTTCAAGGCATGCGCAGTAGGATAAGTTTTCCAAGGATGTTCTGCGGTAGTGGCCGAAGCTTTCCACTTTCCACTGCCAATATTAATACATACATTACATTTACTAATGCATAGGCGCCGACTTTATGATTTCCTCAGGGGGGCAGGGGCCAGAATAAGAAAAATATTAACGCGAATTTAAAAAACAAAACAGAAGTTAAGACATTTGTTTAACATGTATCTCATACATTGGGGCCCACCAATCACGGTTAACATTCAAATTTACCGCTCATTTGGGAGCAATTGCAAAATGGTTTTTTCGCACTTGGCGAATT
>JARJEB010018312.1:0-12799 GCA_030264535.1 Liometoxenus newtonarum | reverse complement strand
AACTTGGTCGTCAACATGAAATTTCAACATCAACCTGCCCACAGACGGTCAACCTAGTCATCAACATCCAAGTTGACGACTAGGTTGAAAGTGTATGGGCCGCATTAACCTAAAATTCATCCAAGGTGATGTATCGCCTTAAATAGGACTTGAAATACGTGACCCACGTACACCCCAAGCTAAAATAACTGTAAAAATGCCAAAGCGACACTGCAGCGCCGACTAGTAGCAAAAATCATTTTGGCAAAGGGGCCGCCGTCAGTATTGTCGCCCTTCACCCCCTTAGTTTACAGGCACTTGCCAGTCTTCTTCTATTCTTCAGTCAACGATATGGTGTAGTTAGTACTGGTTAATAGCAAGTTTTTGTGGTGTTAGTTTTGGTTTGGTTTGGTTTGGTGCGCAATTGGACATATCCGTTTCAAACCAGGAGTGTTTTTCTCCATTGATTTTGCAACTATGTACTTTTTTGTCAATTATTGTCCAGAATAATAGGGCTCTGGAAATATGCATACATTTGGTGTAGTTATAGTAGTGGTACTAGTGGTTAATGGCAAATCGTTTTTGTGGCGTTAGTTTTTCTTTCTTTTTTGTCGATGATCAGAAGGGATCTTTGTATCTACATACCCATAATTCTCAAACAAGGGACACCCTTCCACGTGAAGGGATTATATAATAGTTTTGGTTCAAACAATGTGTCAGTTGTGTCATGTGTGCAAAGTTTTTTTTAAAAGTTTTATAAGCAACCCACTATGCTATATGAATGATGAAATGTTTAAATTTAAAGCTTTCAAGTGTATTGACGATGTATTAATACACAATAACTAGAGTATAAAGTACACACAAACTGTAAATAATTAACCCCCACGATGATGAGAAGGGTTTGTCGTTTGATCTTTCCATTCAGGTTGTGCTCGTGATATCGATTTAGATTAAACTTAAAAATTTCAAATGCATAAATGTTGATTGAGCCAAATGTCGTATTTTCTCAAAATGGGGAGACCGGAGTAATTGAAATTTGAATTTTCAAATTAATTTTCAGTTGTAGATGTAAATTTCTTATTTTTAAAAACATCAAAGAGTTAGAGCTCAATCAAGTTGCCAATTCGTCTTAATAGTTTCTCAAATGCGTCTTGGTTTTGGTGTGTGAGAAATATTTGCTAATAATTGACGCATAGAAAGAATTTGTGGATTGAGGAAAAAATTATGCTTCTTTTCTTATGCCCGCGCGAACGGAATGCAAATTTTGCTTGCGGTCATAACCAAATTTGTACACTGAAATGTGAACCAACCAAACATTTTTCAGAAGCACTAGTACGTTCTCACTATCCAATCGCGTTTCCATGTTTCCAGTAAAGGTAATTTTATACCTATTTATGTGATTATACAGGGTGTTTGGTAACTCGTGGACCAAAGAGAAATTCCAGATTCCCCGTCGAATTTTGGTTCGAAGTTATACGAAACAATTTTTTTCAAATTTTGCTTTATTTACGAGAAATTCGACTTTCAAATTTTAGAACAAAAACCATTGGACATTGCCTCAAACAATATGTAAAATAGCATAAATTTTCTAGTCCAAAAGTGGTTCCATGTTTCTGATCTTTATTAATCTTAAATTTGTTGATCGTAACCAATAAAATTGTCAAAAAAATGTCAATCGCCACATTAGTTGTCAGATACTGTCTAGATTTTAAGTAGATGGTCGTATTAACATTTTTGTTAATTTGCTTTAATAGTTTAAAGTAGAATTTCTCGAAAACGCAGCAAAATATGGAAAAAAAATCGAACCAAAATTCGAAGTCGAATCTGGAATTTCTCTTTGGACCACGAGTTACCAAACACTCTGTATAATATTTGAAGTAAGGTGGTAGTTGCTCTTTTGCGAAAACGGCACGGCGTGATTGAATTATTCAAATGAGAGTAGTCATATCGTCAGAATTGGTTTTGGTTAAATTATTGAAAATCTAGGTATATATTTACGAAGGATTAGTACATATACCTACATAGTATGTAGAAATGTCGAATATGAAAAGGAAAAGAAGAAGGCGAAGCATTGGGTAGATGATATGTTTCGGTTCACGTCTACTTCTTCTACCGCTTTACGCATTAAGTTTGCTCTACTCGATTCTACTGTTCTTTCTGTACGTTCATTAATTTGAACACCACTACAATACACCAACATATATACTAATACGAAAGAATTTTAACTTAGTTGCGAATGTATTAGCAGGAACGAACGAGAACGAGAAATGTAAAAAACAAAAAAATTGCGAGTCTTGGAGTCTATAATGAGAATTGATGGAGCAAAATGAGCTGTGGTTCCGAGGGATCTGCGCAGATGGCAATGCCACATTCCACAAATTCCGATATATTAAAAAATTAGTTACTTTCGTACCATGCAAAAACCATATGTGATTAAAAAGAATAAAGTCAATTTTCATGCATCATACAGACTTAGTGTTTTGGGTCTCTTATCAATTTAAAAAGAATTAGATAATTGTTTTTTCGAAATAAAACTTCTTCAGTTGTTCATGTGTCAAAGAAAACTGGACTTTTCTATTGTTAAATAATAAGTATAACAGCCCAAAAATTTTAATTGAAAGATTGACTTGAAGAAACCGCAAAATAACAAACATAATTGCCTTAGGCTTAGAAAATAAGTATTTTTGTTGTTTTCTTGTTCTGTTGTCTATTCAACAATATCATTTTTGATTTTATTTGACACTCACCTTTTAAGTAGGTAATCATCCTCTAAGTCTATACAACGAATGTTTTGTATTTTCTTTTGGGATCTTTTTATTTTATTTTATTAGGTGTTACCCTTGTTATAATTTAAGTTTTGTTAACGGTTTGTTTAGTCGTTTTTATTATTATGGGTGCTTTTATTACGTTTCGCTTGATTTACGTTTCAAAATATATTCAACAAAAAATAATTGGAAACGAAAAATAAAACATTAAAGATTAAAAGTAAATATGAATTATGAATGTGACACATGTGGAAAAAAGAAGAAGACAAAGGGATTGATTAAAAGTTGATGAAACGAACATCGTGAAGATTATTACGGTGAAAAGTGAAAAGGGTACAAGCATCCACCAACACATATTAGTCGACAACTGCATGAATGGAATACAAATTTATAAGAGTAAGGACCATTGGACCAAATACAAAAGGTAATTTTACGCCTTTTGTAGATTCGTTAATTTTTGATTTATATGTATGTAGAGAAAAGTCGAATCCAAAAAGATGCCGCTACAAGAATAACAAAAGAAAAACAACTAATCAAAATTATATCTTAGCATTAAATGCTTAAACTTAACTAATGAACAATGCATGAGCATAGGAAATAAAATGGTTAATGAACAAAAATGACCGAATTGGGATGAAATTAAAAATTTGTCAAAGTGTCAAGATATCCAAAAACTGATACGATGAGTTAATTAATCTCTTAAATTGCTAACAAGTAACAACTGCAATTTTGACATGCACTTTTAAAAATTACTTAGATATAGGTATACATTCGAATAAAATAAAGTGGAAATTGTATTTATTGAAATCATGAGTATAAATTGCTCTAATAAGTTCAAAACTTTGAGTTCCTCATATCCTGGAATATACAACGTAGGGTATATACTCTTAAAAAGGTATGTAAAGAGAACATATGAAAGAAATAAGAGAAAAGGGATTCTTCAATCTTTCTTTCCTTTTGTAGAGAGAATTGTATTAAGGAGATAATATGAGTGTAGGTATTGATAAATGCCTCTAATAAGTTCAAAACTTTGAGTAGGTACCTCATGTCCTGGAATATACAACGCAATCTTAAAAAAGTATCTATGTAAAGAGAACACCTGCAAGAAATAAGAGAACAACGGTTTTTCAATCTTTCTTTCCATTTGTAGAGAAAATAGTATTAATGAGATAATATGAGTATAGATACTGATAAATGCCTCTAATGAGTTCAAACTTTGAGTAGGTACCTTATGTCCTGGAATATACAACGTACTCTTGAAAAAGTATCAATGTAAAGAGAACACCTGCAAGAAATAAGAGAGCAAGGGTTTTTCAATCTTTCTTTCCATTTGTAGAGAAAATTGTATTAATGAGATAATATGAGTATAGATACTGATAAATGCCTCTAATAAGTTCAAAACTTTGAGTAGGTACCTCATGTCCTAGAATATACAACGTACTCTTAAAAAAGTATCTATGTAAAGAAAACACCTGCAAGNCAACGTACTCTTAAAAAAGTATCTATGTAAAGAGAACACCTGAAAGAAATAAGAGAACAAGGGTTTTTTCAGTCTTTCTTTCCATTTGTACAGAAAATTGTATTAATGAGATAATATGAGTATTGATATTAATAAATGCCTCTAATAAGTTCAAAACTTTGAGTAGGTACCTCATGTCCTGGAATATACAACGTACTCTTAAAAAAGTATGAAAGAAAAAAGAGAATAAGGGTTTCTTCAATCTTTCTTTCCCTTTGTGAAGTTATTGCGGTGCGCTGTACACCGTTCCTTGTTTCTTTAATTTATAATTTATATTAAACGCCGGTCGCCGTCCTACAGTCGGTCGTCGGTTCCAACAAACGAATGAGAGGTTCGGATGAGGATGAGCGACAAAGGTACGAATGAAAAATCAAACAAACGAAGCTACTACTATACGAAGCGCAGAACTATAATCAAATGTAGAGGTATACCAAGTGTTTCCGTATATTACCTCAAAGAGGAAAGGACAACACAAAAATACAAAGAAATAGTCTATAAATTAGGTTAGGTGTCAAGTTTTGACACATGTCAGAGTGAATGTATGCATTATTCTGTAATTCTAGGCTACACCCTGTGAAGGAAAGAGTTGAATCTTGCCAAATGATTTCTACCCGAGTGCCTGTGAGGTGGCTTAATTTCTTTTAGTCTCAGGTCTCAGCTCAGCGACGTTGTCCGAGTCAAGTAGTAAAAGAATATTTAAAGCCGAAACCAAAACCATACTGAAACTGCGAGAACGAACGATAAAGAAAGAAAGGAACAAAAAATCTAAGTCAAACTTCTAAAGTTGGCAACAACATCAAGCCTTTATATTTATATATACCTAGTTATTCAAAAAGTTAACCTATAAAAATTGCAACGAAATGAAAAAGATAACGAATGCGTTTGTATTTTAGTTTTGGCATTTCATTTCATACGTCCTTCCTTTGTGGATGACAGGCGGCAAAAAGCTGTACGAGGATTATACATCAAGAATAAAATACTAATTCATTTTTTAATTAAAGAACAAAACGAAGATTTGTTCATGTTCGCGGGCTTGATAGTTGCTGATGAATAATTTCATTCATATAAGGACTAAGGAGAAATAGATCAGTCACATCACTAACTTCGCGAAAACAAAATCAAAATCAAGTGTTAATGAGATTTTAAAAGTGTTATAATTAAATAACCGTTATCTCCGCACAAGCCCAGAAATACGGTTAAGTATAAATTCTAACCTATAATAAGCTCCGAAATGGCATTACCAAATCTAATTTTTAATTTCTATTAATTTGTCTGTTATATGCTCACATGATGTGTTGTATCCGCTCATGGAACTTTGACTAAAATATTTATGCGTCCGTCTTCGACCTGCTCATGAGTCGGTGAGTCTGTGCATGTGTTGTGTTTGTGCGTTTGTTGTGGCGTTATTATAATAGAAACAATAATCTACCTGTGAGCGATTTACGGTTTCTTTTTTAATGACCCGAAACAACCTCAACCTCAACTCAACTGTGATTTAACAAAAAGAAACGAAACGAAATGAAACAATTAAATAAAACTATAAAGGTGCGTTCCACCTTCCAAGTGATGAGTTTTGCAGTTATGGAAGAGATCTTGCGATAAACACATATAATCGCAAAATTTAAATTTTTCGATATAACTAAGCCTAGGTTCGTATACTAAATCTAGGGATATTTGTTTGCGGATATTTATTAAGTTGGTGAAATGTCATATCACAGCAAAATGTCAAATGCCCCTACATGAAAACTAAAAAGGTGCTTCTACAAATGCGGAACAGAAATTGCGAAAAGCTTGCGTCGAGCTCCTAAATAATTGATTGATATATAAATTTCAAAATTGCTATATCGCGGGAAAGTAGAACTGCGTATTGGACAGAATAAGCAGTGGAAAATCGTGAAAAAATAACTAAAGTTAAGTTTGCCATGGATGAAGTACCTACCAACATAAATTGTGAGTGAGACATTAAAAACCCTAGAATAGAAAGTTGTCGCAAAGTGTCCGCAAGTCCCAGCCAATCAGGAGCTCGAAGCAAGAGCTCTCCGCACTTGCAAATGCACCTGAAGCTTTATTCTAAGCATACCAGCCTCAGCTGCCAATTTTTTAAAATGACAAAAAATTATCTGTCAAAATAAACTGATTAATATGTACTATTGTGTTAATTTCCTATTGGCATCACATGTGAAACCAATTAAACAACAGAAGGCGTTAATTGTGTTAATTAATGAATTAATTTTGCGGAGCGTAGACGAGGAAAAGCAATTTGTTCGTTTTGGTCGTAGGTGCATGTTAATAATTTGAGCACGTGATCTTGCAAAAATGCACAACATCGTTCATATTATAACCATGTATAAGGAGCCCAGGCATACAGGTAGCGAATGCAATCAGGTCGTGATTAGAAATGATGTGCTTAAGCTTAACTAACTATACTATAGCTACCGGTTAATTGTGGGGGGTTAACGGAAGGGCGTAACAACATCAACGCATTTATTCGACGCCCTCCAATTGCTCTTACAAACTCAACCGAAATCTTTCACTTTGTACGCGCCAACAGCCAAACAAGAAGAACAATACGATCAAGAAAAGCAAAAAATCATATACAGAGTGATTTTAAAATATTGACTATATAGTGGCAATCATTTAAAATCACTCGGTATATTTACAAATGGTAAATGCAATCAGTTTTTACTTTCCAAAAGTCGCATGGTAATGTTAAAATCAAGATATTATTTATTTTGTTTGAACTCGATGGTTAACTGTCATGAGCATTGACGTTCCAATGACATAAATATTTATACAGTGTGATTGCCACTATTTGAAAAGCATATTCCATTAACTTTTTGATCTTCAAGGGAACAATATTATTAACAAAATTGAACATATGTTTCTGTCAGTCATCAACTTTTATACTTAAAAAAACGTGTATCAATGCCTCATTTCATTTTTCAAATTGGCCATTTTATCAATCAGTAATTGTTTTTTTTTCTGCTTGGCATATTTTTTTTATTAATATCCAACCATACCAATCGTTTTGTGAGGAAAGTAATGGTTTTGGTAGAGATTTTGACATATCTCCACAAATCCCAGGTTCCCCGACTCGGAAAAGTGTCTGCGAACAAAATTGCGGGCAAACTAAGCAATGTATTGGGATGAAATTTCGTATCTGGGCATCTGTCTCTATAACTTGAACCTGGAGTAAAACGAACAACAATCGGCCGGTAAGAAAGGTAGCTATTGCCTGTCAAAATAATAATTTGCTTATAACTGGATATGAATATTGATTTTGATTTGAAACGATTTAAGTATAAGAAAGTATAATTAATCACAGAAAGCGTTTTCAATTTACAACAATTTCCTTCTTGGTTCTGCGGCGCGAATTTAACGCACCGATTTTAAATACGTTGCGATCAAAGAAAAAACGAAATATAAATGAACACGACATTTTTAATTAAAACGCTGTCATTAATTTGTCATCAATAAACCGATAAAAATTAAATTTATATAAATTTAGATAAGCACTTGTTTCCAAATTAAAAACAGCGCTTCGTGCAGCAAAATTTTGTTAAAAAATTAATTTAATGAAAAATTATCACGATGTGAATGATTTATGGTTTTTGCACTTCTTGTTTTCCATCTAAGTATTAAGTTTAAGTTGAGAAAATTTAAGTTTAATTTGTGGAGTTTTTTTTATATTTCGTGAACGATGAGATTTTTAATTTTAACTTTTGGTATAATTCATTCCCATATAGAATGAAACCCCAATTTATGGCGATTAAACTGTCAGAAGAAAGAAATAAATCGGGCATCTATCGTGAAGGTATGGTCGGTTATTTTGGTGGTAATTTCATTGGTTTTCTCACCCCCGTCAAGCGTCAAATTCATAATTTACGAAGTCAGTACTTTACTTTTTAGTTTACCCATTCATGTAGAAAAACAATTTCAACTTATCGAAAAGCATTAAAAACCAATTAATTATTTAATTATAGAAAACTGATACATTTTTCCAATTATTTCCAATTGAATTTTTTGTATATATATTAAGACAACTTTATTTAAAGCACTTTATGTTGAATTCATACTTGAAAAAACCGCTTGAAAACCATTGAACGTGTAAAATTCCAAATGACAGGAGCAAAGGAAAGCCAAAAGAAACTGGAAACAGAGCGAGAAATGTAAATTATAATTCAAATTCAAATGCGAATCTCTTCAACCTGCACAATGACTTACGAATACAGAATATCAAAGTGCATATGTATATACAAAGTGTTTTTTAACAAAAAATTCTATATTAATATTTAAAATATTCATATATGCGTTTGTTTTATCTATTTACAGGAAGGAGTTACGTTGTTAAGTGATGTTTTGTTGTTTTTCTTTTATAACAATCTTATTGTTATAGGAAAAGTTAACTCCCTCGACTGGACTCGAACCCTCAACGTGCAGCTCTGCCAAGTTAGCTACGAGGCGGTCGCGGCTCCTTGTAGCTCAATTGGCAGAGCTACACGTTGCGGGTTCAAGTCCCGTCGAGTGAGTTAACTTTTCTTATAAAAAGAAATAACAGTACGATTGTTATAAAAGTTATATATAACAATTTTGCTATTTAGAGCACTAATTTGTTGGAAACACTTAGTATATTTGTTGGTTTTGGATCTTTTTAGATCTCTAGTGTATGATATAACGATACATATCTAAATTGCAAAGTAATTGTCGTCGGGTGGGTGGTTAAAAGAGCTTGAAATTGCTCGCTCCCCGGACGACGACATTTACATATGCGTGCCAGCGTTTACGATTACGAATTACTGTCACATTTTTACACCACGTATATACTAGACAAGAGCAAAGTATAGTCCTATATATATAGATTTATACAAGTATCAACCCTCCATATCTACGCATCCAACTTTTATAGACGAACAAAAATGCAAAGATCGTCGAATGTCGCGCACGCATTTACCTAATTAACCATGAGATCGCATCGCAACGCATACTTAGTAAGTACTTAATATTCAAATTGATGAACGAAAGTGTATAGAGGGTTGTGGATAAAATGAGAATATTGAGACTCGAGACCATATCCTATTATAAAGTTTCATATCGAAAATATTCAATCTTTTTTTAGTATTTAGTTACTAAGCTTACGAATAGAATTCCGCTGAACGCATGCAGACAAATGTTTATATCTTTCTGAATTGAACAAAATCGAAAAATGGGTGTTGAAGCACACTGTATACACTGTATATTTGATACTGGTTTATGTTTGCATGTGTCACTTTTATATTGTTCATGTGATTGAATTGAATAAAACGACAGTAACGCTCGAGCGCTGGAAGCAAGACGTTGTCTCATTTTTTGGTCCGTTAAATGGCGTGAGCGCCATGGCAGCGAACTACGGCCCAGCATTGGGTTTCCATTTCAATTAAATATATAGTGTCCACTAAAATTACAACCAATTAACATCTTGACGGAAACAAGATCGATTCCGTCTACGGTCTACCAAAACGGCTATCCGCAGAACGGATGCTGCTACAACATGGCTACAACAATATGTGTTAGACACCAAATAAAACCACTACTTCCACTTAACTAATGCTCTCAAATCTTTCTCTGCTCTGTTTCCGCGCTTGACGTTCTTCTGTCATAAGCTGTCATCTGTCACATTCCTGTCGTCTGTCAGCCGTCACATCATTCCTTGCGTCATTCTGAATGGGTTGCCTAACATTGACATTAGACCATGGGTCGGCAGACTTTTCAGTGAGAAGAGCCAAATTGTGCAAAAAACATGATAACGAAGATATCAGAGAGCCACACTTTTTTTTAAACTTAGTTACTGAAATCTTGGAATTTTTTTTGGTGACCAAAAAAAAAAGGTCTCAGTCTCAAAGTAGTAAACCGAGAACGCGGAAACCAAAAAAAAAGCTCTTCAAAGTAGAAATATCTGTATGAGAACACGAAGACCAAAAAAAAGCCCTTCAAAGTACAAATATCTATGTGACCAAAAAAAAAATAAACCTCCCAAGTCTACAATTTTCAAAGAGCCGCAAATGCTGTGCAAAGAGCCGCATGCGGCTCGCGAGCCGCGGTCTGCCGACCACTGCCTTAGACAAATGTAATATACACTCAAGTACGAGACATTCATAAAACTCTACGATTCTGGAACAAATTTGCAGTATACTTATAGGACAGTGAACGGAAAGTTATGAGCTGTCATTTATCATTTAGTTGTTGAAAAAGGAAATTTATGATCAACAAAGAATTAGAATGCTTAAATGTATAGATATAGATAATGAAATTATATTTAAGAGTTTTTCAGTTTTTTCTCCTTTTCAGTCTACTTAATAAAAAGTGGTGCTGAGTGTTGAAAAACAAAATCTCAATTACTTACTGTATACTGTACCTTATATGTATATTGAAAATAGAAAGGCACGTGCGCTTCATTAGCCATTAGACCATCAAGTAAATAAACTCAATTACTTCATTACTTGAATAGTCTTTGGCTTATTCATCAACTTTTCATGTACCTATCTACTTATATAGGGTCGTTTTTGACGTTTGCTAATCTGTAAAAAAGCCCTCCACAGTTCATTTTGTAGTGAAAACAAAAAGCAATACGGAAAATAGTAAGGCAATAATAAGGAGCAAAAAGCATAGCAACCGCATTAAGAGCATGAACGACGTGAGTGTATGTATGATGGGCGTACGTTCGCTCGTCCTTCAAGTATCAAGGCTAAGTGTATCTTGTTTTTGCTATTCATCGTCAGACATATTATTATACACATTTAACTAAGTAAAAGGAAAGGAACGAAAAACGAGGAATTGTGAACATTGAAATGTGACACGCGCCAATAACAAAAACACATCACATTGAATGAATAACAACTGTATATATGGAAATATAAATATGGAAAACACAAACCATAAGCCTGCTCCTTGAACATTAAAAATAAAAATACTTACGTCAGACGTGGGATGCTGATGGGAATTCATCCCCTAAATATGTAGATGTGATATGATACATTCAGAAAAAGCCGAATAAGAGGTGGTAATATAATATACACGTAGTTAATGTACAAGGTTTGTTTAATGCAAGTCTGCACTAAAAATATTCGCTTTGGGTAATTTTCACGACCCCTATCTCACAAACAAAATGCTTCCTACAAATTAATGTTTTAGGAATTAATTAAATGAAGAAAATTGAAAACTCTACCAAAACGTAGTTTGTGTTTTGAAAATCAATATTCAGCCAGTTATATGCAATTTAATATTTTGACAGCCGATAAGGGCCCTTCCTTACCGTACACGTTGCTTGCCACAAACTCGAATGGAGATCGCTCTAAAAACAACTTTTTTGTACTACTTGGGTTTGGTGCAGTTATGTCAAAATCGAAATCAGTCGGAATTTGATCGAAACCATTATACTTTCCTATACAAATACCTTCGGTATAGTCGCGGAAATAAAAAGAGGCAAACCTAAATTAAATTTGAAACTGAAATGTTAAAATGTAGTTGTGTTTGTATATATTTTAGGTTAGGTTAGGTGACATTGTTGGTTAATGTAGGTACTGCTAAAAATTAAAAACCGCAAAAATCGAAAACAGTTCGTGTTTTGTAATTTTGCGACTGCAAACGTCGCAAAAACTTAAAAATGGTAAAAGTTTTTGCTTATTTTGGTTGCGGTTGATTGTACAGAAAAATGTTAAACGCCATAAGTTAAATGTTTGGTTAAAATTTCACGTGGAAATTATCAACTTAACATTTTTGGATAATTGACGCCATCAATCACTCCAACTCCACTCCAAACAGCAACGCAACGTCTCTTCGCATCTTAAATCTTAATATACGTTTATTGCTCTTCATGTTCATCCTCTAACAGTTTAACCTAACCTCAACCTGTGCAGTGCATACATACCTATTTCAATTTTAAACGTTATTTCACCCTAATATAGGTAAGTATTTCGTGCATATATGATGTGTACTAATAAATAATAAAGTAAGAAAAACAGAACCGTACAAACGATCAAAAACGATTGAGCTCATCGATCAAAATCTTCTTTTTCATTATGTTATGCCTTATGCCATCACTTATGTCAGGAAAATTACTCTGATGGTTTAGGTGTAGGGTTTAGCCATTCTATTCTTTACATTTACTCGTACATATGAGCGAAGCCATGAAATCAAATTAAGTAAATCAAAAATAATTTCAAAATTAACTCGCTTCTTTTCAAAAAAACATACTTTTATTTGGAATTATCGATAATCAATCGTTGCGTTAAATTCGCAACGCACAATTTTCCGTAGATTGTAATAGTGATTTTGATCGGAAAGTGGAAATTTAGTGATATCAAATCGCAATTAATGTCATCTCCATACTTTTCGATCAAAATTACTTTTACGAAGTCGGAAAGTAGAAATAGATTTCCTTGTGAAACCTGTGTTCCTGCCAATTTATTATCGATCAATTGTTGGGAGTCTTTTTTTTTATAGCAAACGCACTTCTAATTTCTAAAATATTGGGAAGTTCTACATTCAACCAACTTGCTAA
>JARJEB010018307.1:0-18238 GCA_030264535.1 Liometoxenus newtonarum | reverse complement strand
TCTCATCTCAATTGTAAAAAGTTGGTTGGTACATAACTCTGTTAGGTCTTTAATGGAATTATCGTTTTTTCCTAAATAAATTATCAGGATTCAATTTCGCAATTCAAACTAGGCAATTGTAGTGTCAAAGTGTCAAGAGTGTCCAGGCCGAATGAAAATAAAAATTCGATGTGGGTCATAGGGCATAGTACGAGTGTGGTACTAGTAAAAATTACTTGGTTTTGAAGAAAAATAATGTTTTGGTCTATACAGCATTCGGCGAACGCATTCATTAAATGCTCCTCCCACAAATGCGCGCCAAATTTGAATTGACTGTTGCTATTGGTCAGCCAATTGTACAGCTCGTATGTCGCGTATTTGTCAAACAGGTCATTATCAAATTTGAAGTTTGTGCTTACATTTTGAGAAATGTATATCAGACTTGTTTATCTCATCTCAATTGTAAAAAGTTGGTTGGTACATAACTCTGTTAGGTCTTTAATGGAATTATCGTTTTTTTCCTAAATAAATTATCAGGATTCAATTTCGCAATTCAAAATAGGCAATTGTAGTGTCAAAGTGTCAAGGCCGAATGAAAATAAAAATTCGATGTGGGTCATAGAGCATAGTACGAGTGTGGTACTAGTAAAAATTACTTGGTTTTGAAGAAAAATAATGTTTTGGTTCTATACAGCATTCGGCGAACGCATTCATTAAATGCTCCTCCCACAAATGCGCGCCAAATTTGAATTGATTGTTGCTATTGGTCAGCCAATTGTACGCAGCTCGTATGTCGCGTATTTGTCAAACAGGTCATTATCAAATTTGAAGTTTGTGCTTACATTTTGAGAAATGTATATCAGACTTGTTTGTCTCATCTCAATTGTAAAAAGTTGGTTGGTACATAACTTTGTTAGGTCTTTAATGGAATTATCGTTTTTTCCTAAATAAATTATCAGGATTCAATTTCTAAATTCAAAACGAATTAAGCAATATCATGTAATTCAGTTCAATTCCATATCTACATTCGTATCAATTTTAATCTTCCAAAACATTCGTTTCGAGTCGGTAGACGAATCCATCAGTCGACAAGATTAATATTCACATGGAAATTAGAATTTTGGTATATACACACACACACAATATTAGTTATAAAACGAATAACCAGCTCCACAATACTAGATCGGCGTTGCCTATATTTCTGTAACATGTCGGACGTTAATACATGACACAGTATAGTCAGATGTATACAGTGCGTTTTTTTAAAAACTTCTCCTATAGGGAGAAACACTTTACGTCGTGTAAAATTCTAAAACGGATAGAAATCAAACCATTAATTCGTACAATTAATTCGTACAAATCATGAGTCCTATTACATAAAACAACAAAATAAAATTGAAAATTTTGAATTTCTGGTAGAGAGACAATATAACAACTGTTTGAGCAACTGTCAAACCATTATACTTTTCGAAATTTTCCGACCTTTTATCAAATTTATGAAAATAATTGTAATCGGAAAGTGGACACAACCATTTTGATATCTGTACCATTTCAAGTTTCCGATCAAAATTATTTTCTCGAAATATATAAATAAACATTTTATTGCAATGAAATTGTCAATTTGGGTCAAATTTTTCAGTTTTCTTTAATTTTTTGAACTAATAGGAATTATGTTACCTACTTGTCACAAACTATCAGAAAGTGTAAATAATGGAATAAAATTAAGTGAGTGATTTTTGGTATTTTAAAATTAGCAGTAGGAGACCCATTTTTAAAATATGGTAGATCTTTAAAAAAATGCACTGTATAGTTGAGCTCAACCCCAATGGACGTCATCATTACGAAAACCCTTACTTCTCCGGTCTTTCGTCACTGAGCAACACCATTTATACAAAACAACATACAAACATTTAACATTTTGTCCATTCCGTCGAAATATTCGAATGAAACGAAACATGGCGGCAACGAATTTACGTCCCTTAATCCCTTAAATGCATTACCCACGAACGGCGTGGCGTGTTTACCCTCTTTCCTTCTTCACTGTGGGACTGCGTGTGTTGTGTAGTGTTGTGTTGGTTTTATTCATGTCCAGTAAATCCCTGCATGGATAATATGGACATATCCCAGTCCTCAATCCTATCATGGAACAACGTACAGGGAAATGACAGTAAATTCCTTAAATCAAATTGTTTATAACAATTATACAAACACCACGTCGGAATTAGTACGAACATTTTCAAAATATTTCAAAGTGTCGCTTAAATTTTCTTTGGTATGTAACTTTTAAGCGATTCAAAACATTTTGGGGAAGTTTTGAGTTATCCTGTAGGAAACTGATAATTTCGTTAATGTTCGTTTTGGCGTCATAAAACCGTCTCAAGCGATATTAATTCATCATGTGTCAGTTTGAACACATATATGAATTACTGAGAAGCATCGCGACCCGACCATGGAACAAGTTCAGAGTTGTAAGTTGAGTTATAACGAATGACATGCAAGGAAGAGGCGGTCACGTATATACCTACCGAGCAAGAATCTATCAGCAAGGACGCATTAGATAAAGGGCAATAAACAATTGCCCCTAAAGGTAATTAGAAATATGACAGAAAGACAAATTTACCAATTTACTTGATATTAAGTTGATATCCAAAAGTTTGAAACAATGTCAACTGTCAAATTATGAATGAGGTTGATGATACTTTCAACATCACGAAATTTATTTATTGTGCGACTAGTTTCGCTACTTCATGGTTCATCATCAGGCACTACAAAATCAATCACATTGTTAGAGGTTAAATTGTCATAAGTTAATAAATTTCGTAGTGTGAAATATCATCAAATCAACCTCATTCATAATAATTCTTTCTTTAAATTACGACATCTTTTTAGGAAAGCTTAATTTCACGGTGGCAATTTTTTCATTCATATTTTCCATTAATACTTATGTGAAGTTAATATCTAGATTATCTAGGTGACGAGTTATGAGTATAACAAGCGTGTACTGGTTGAATTGCGTTTATTGCTTATATCGTAAATTGATTGAGATGAAGATAGAAAAATGAACTGTTCGTGCGGAAGGCTGCAGGAGAAGTCCCTAGTCTCAAGCTTGCTCGAGTAGCAGAAAGCTTGAAACGTGGGGAGAAGAAAGACTTGTGGTCAGCAGATTGTAAGAAAATATTGTAAGCAAGAAATGAAGGAGCAAGTTAGAAGTTAGGTGCATAGTAAAGTATAGTACAAGATATGTTGGGACGCACAGTCCCTATAAATATTTTAATTCTCTGTATTTCTAGTGCGGTTTAGGGCCTAGGGCCGCAATAATACTAAATCCGGCCCTGCTCTGTACACTGTGAATAGGTAATTTGCATTAGACAAACAGTCAAGCACATTACTGTTTAAGATGCTATCATTGGTTGCATATTCTCAGTAGACAAGTTTTCGGATATCCTCGGCGCTTAAATTAAGCACGTACTTAACAACTTAACATTTATTGATGTTGCAGTAGGATATTCATTATACTATACAGGGGCGGATCGAGACACCGGGCTATCGGACTGTTCCCCGAAAGGCCGGCGGTTAGGGGCTCATTGACAGCCGCTTCAATCGCATTTTTAATTTTTTTACTAATTGAAGGATCGCTGTTTTTTAAATCCCCCGGGCCGATTTCATAGTTGAATCCGCCCCTGATACTATATACATTCATACACTAATTACATAAAAGTAGGTACATGCAACACTTTCACCCCCATTCTATTCGTATATTACCAATCCTTCAATAGTTTTGCCACAGGGATAAAGAGATTTATCAACTTAAATTAGCTAATAGCCAACAATTTCAAATTTTCCCACTTTTTTCATCAACTAAAAATGATAAATTCTTATATTCTTATTGAACAGTCAACGAAATGAATACAAATCCATTATTTATCTTTTTATAGGGTGAAATAAAGTTATACTTTGAAAATTCTTTTGGCAGAGTCTAAATGTCGAAAATATTCATTTGACTTATTGCATTTATGGATTTGAATCGTTTTACTTTATCATTTTGGTTTGGCCCATTGCCCTCAATTTATTTGTAGGCTTGATTTGGTTTTCATTATCCTATTTTGCTTTTTATTTTTATTTTTTATTTTTTTTTGTGTATTGGCTTCACGATGGGCGTTGAGGTAACAAAACGGACATCGAACTATAATAAATGTAGTGCAAATTGTATACCTCTATACACTATAAAAACGTAAATGTGAAAATGCGAACGACGTCAACATAAATCCTGGCGCTGTTCGCAGGACGAATTTGTGAGGATTTTCGTAACTATAGTTCCCTTGGCAGCAGTGTAGGCAAGGTAAAAGGCAATAACATTATTAAAAGCACCTCACAGTTCGGTAAAAAATAAACGTACAAAACGAAAAAAAAAAAGTAAAATAGGACTAAACACGTTGAACACGTTGAAAACGAAACGCAATGTGACGATATCGCGTGTTGCAACAATCGACAATCGGCAAACTGTGGCAAACCTAACCACGACAGTCAACCACTTTCGACTTTCGTCAATGTTTGAGTATGAGAAACGCACAACACAATAATATACTTATTCATACTCATACACAGACATACTGGATGATTCGAAATTTTCCGAAAATTTAAAAATATCAGACCAGACTTTTTAATCCCGAATTTTTTTCGTTTTCAGTTGAAATAAGAAAACACTCTGTACGATTTAAACAAAACTCACACATCATTAAACAACAAAAAGAAAGAACACAAATAGTTCATTCGTTCGTTGGCATGTAGGTAAGTATACCATATGCATGGTACACGTAGCCAGGACGAACATGCGACCACCAATAACAACGCAACCACGCTGGCGACTTTGAATTTATTCATTTCATAGTAGCAAATAATTATAATAATAAGAATAACAAAAATAGTACTTTAACACGTGAGTTTAACTAAATTGCTGGCGCATTTCTATTCCTATTTTGCCATTACAGTCAAATTACTTTATGATGAATATAGGTATCTACATTACCTTCGTACATTAAAATTTCAAAGAATCCTAGATTAATTATAACCTCTTTGAATTGCTACTTTTACTTAAATCAATAATGTACACTTCTGATCAATTAAAAAGTGAAATGAAAAGGATAATTTAATTAGGCACGCTTTTATACCCAGCGCTTTATACAGGGTGAGTAAATGCTAATATGATTATAATTGGTAGCATTATTACTACTTCAATCTACTTCTTTGATATATCCATAGAGGTATAATATTTCTATTGGGAGGGTATTGATACAAATGCGATGCTATTGGTCCGCCATATTGATTTACTCCAAACATAACAAACAAAATCCTTAAAATGTAGACTACCCAAAGTACACCCACAGACCTGACAGACTAGTGACGCGAGACTGAAGTTTATTTCAGATTTCGTGCATGCCCTTCTCCCGTAAACCGACTTTTCTTTCTCTATAAACTTCTATCTCTATGGATATTTCAAACTTTGTACATTTCTAATGGTGTTAAGTTTCATTCGGGAGATTCCAGGTATCCTAACCTACCAAATTCATGCATATTTGAATTTCCTCATACGAATTCCGAAAATGTAGATATAGAATATGAAATATGGAATGTTTGCATTTATATCAAGTATTTTGTAATATTCGAGTGAGACCAGCAAAATTTGAAAGCAAATGGAATACGTCCTAGTCCTAAACATTCATCCTTAAATTTCAAAGCAAAATATTAAAATGGATTTAAAAAAAGGTTTAAAAAGTATAAACAAAATTAATTGTATAGGTATATACATAATATTTATATATTATGAAGAAAGTACATCATTTAATATATATTTGACTCAAAACGTTTGTAAATTTGCTTTCCTTTTACATCCTTCCATGTTCCATTAAATTAATGTTCAAGCGATAATAAAAAAGTTGTTCCGAATTTCAATTTAACTATGGGCCGGGATTCAAAAACTCGGCGAGAACTGTACGACATCATTCTCGCCGTGTATGGCTCCGCCTCCCACACTTTCATTTTCGCTTCTTTTCACCTGGTTGAGAAAACTGCAATTGTAACCATGGATACGCATATAAACAGAAGTGAAAACTTTTCGCTCGTTATGTTTCTTCCTTACGATCTGGCAAGTAATAAACAAGGATGTCACTACCCTTCTCGCCGACTTTCTAGCCCAGGTTATAAAATCCCAGCCTTGCAATGATATTACATGTTCAGTGTTTTAATTAAAATTGACTTTTTGTTGGTGTTTATTTTTCACTTGAAAAAATGATAATAATAATAAACAAAAAGCAATTTGCTATATTTCAACTCTTACTGATTTACAAAAATATCAAAAATGTACGATAATGTAATCAATTTTATATTACTTGTTTTATTAATTGAAAAAAACCAAAAACTCCACGTTTTTTTTAAATCACACTTATTTTCCTTTTTAGGTACCCAGTTCGAAGAAAAATAAACAAATAAATATAATATCTAGTAAATAATTTAGGTATATTTGAAATAAATATTTTTATTGCGATGTATCAACCAACAGCCGAAATTAGGTTAAAAATACATTTTGGAACATGCACATGAACAAGGAAAATTCGGCAATAAAACGACAATCAGACTAGTACAGAAAAACGAAAATTATTCATTTATTGCTGTCGCGCACGAATTGTACCATTTTTGAAACGAAAAGCAATACTTTAGTCGCAGGTACGGTTTATCGAATCAAACAAGAGAAACACTACATTTTATTCAACTCCCTTATAAATTTGTAATTACTTTTCAATTATTCTCATAAAATAGAGTCTTTGTAACTTCTAAGGAAATCCAGTACTGCATAAAATTCAATATTTATATATTTGCAAATGAAACAAACCCACAAAGTCAAATTCAATTTCAACTTCCATCCTGAACTCTTACCAAGTGAAACGAAAATATGTAGGTATATTTATTTTCTTTATACTTTCCGAATATAGGCTTGAAAATACAAATACGTTTTGCGCATGTTTCACAAAGTATACATAAAACAATATAATATTGGCATTAATTCATTATTTTCTTTCGTTTACTGTTCTATTATCCTTAATTTTCCCCATTCTTTCTTTTGTATCCTATATTTTATTTACCTCTGCGTTTTGTAAATGGATCAGATCCGAAATATATTTTAGCAATATGGTGAACAAATGAAGCAGCGAAAAAAGGAAATGGGAAGAACCACTTTCGCTTAGATTTACCTTGAGTTATTGTACTTTCCGACCGTACCTAAATGGCGAGTTTCGATCGAAATCGGGTTTTCGATGCATGGGTGAAAGTTGTAGGGTGCGGATCTGTACCGATTTATTTATTCTCGTTTTAGTGATATAAAATGAATCAAATCTAGGATGGGATTTTAAAAATCGGCGTGAAAGTCGGCGAGAAGTATAGTGACATCCTTGTCTTTGTCTGTTACTTGCCAGATTGTAAGGAGGAAACATAACGAGCGAAAAGTTTTCGCTTTGTTTTTATTTTGTCATATTTATCTTGCTTTCTCAACCAGGCGAAAAGAGGTGAATATGAAGCCATGGGAGGGCGGAGCCAGGCACAGCGAGAACTTTTCGCTTATGTTTTTATCCTTACGGTATGACATGTAATAGACAATGATGTCTTATACTTCACGCCGAATTATAAAATCCCAGATTATAAGTTACTCACACGGACAGGCAATGCTAAGTTGATAGTTGTTTACTGGTTTGCTGCAGCGGAGGCGGCGTGGTTCGTGGGATGGAATTGATCAGAAGGTCTGTAAATGGGCGCCACTTTACGTTTGACGTGGCAGAGACAAGGAGTACACAGTTTATTCAATATGGTTATTAATTTATTTATTAACTTCCAGCACAATACAAAAAGATTAACGACTTGTAAACAGACTAATTAATCTGCGGTATAAATGCTTTATAATAAAGTACTGGCCAGCAGCCACACCGCGTTTTCATGCCTGTTTAAATCTGCATATCGCAATCAAGCCGTAACCTAAGATAATCGTCACGATTCAGGAATAGCTGGATCGAGACGCAAACTTGTACTGAAATAATCAAAGCACACTATTAACTAAAACAACTGTGGCACAACTTCAAACAATGAAGAGGGGTCAAGTGCACGATATCCCGGCCGGCATGTAACGTTCAACGTTACACCAACTGGATGTCAATCATTGAAAATCACCCTGTAAAAATTCATTTTTCTACAAGCTGAATTTGGCGACGAAGCGGTCAAGCGCCCGGATCGGATACAGTTGTCAAGCCTGAATGCATGCAACCAGATGAACTCACTTGTGTTCTACGGGTTGTCCTCACTATTATTTTGGCTGATTTGTTTTCTTTGCGTTTATAAAATTATTATTTTATGTGGTCGTAGAAAAAGTATAGTACGTAATACGAGTGAAAAGATGCAATTGCGCACTCGCGGATTACAAAACTTGCCGCTACCCGGCTCGTTTGTAAATTTTATGCATCGTGCGCAATAAGCAACTTTTCACTCTAGATACGTAATATACTATTATAATACAACTCTCCGTTAATATATTGAATTTCTCTTCTATCCTTGCTCTTTGGGACCTTAGCTCCTTCCTCGCTTACATTTTATATTGCTTCCAAGCTTTTTGATGCCTGCAAGCTTGCGTTGTTGAGTTATTTTCTCGCATATATTGTTTACCTATTGGTATAAGTAAATATGGAAAATTATATAGATATAAGAAGCAATCTATAAACAGACAGGTCGAGTAAGAATGATGAATTTCATTTTGTACGGTGTGGGGAAACAGAAACGCATTAAGGCGCACGGCCGCGCTTCCAAATTGCGTTTTTCGCATACAAAAATTATTTGAATAAAGCTGAGGTGAAAGAAATGAAAACCTATTCAGAACCGCTAATGCATGTACGCATAAATCGTCAAAAAATTTAGAAAATATTTCCTAATAGATTATTAATATTATCGCATAATGAAACTAATCAGACAAAATCGAATTTTTCCAACAATCACTTTGCTTTTAATTTTTAGCCAAATTGATAATAATAATATATTAACAGGCGGGTTTGTTTCAAAAGTTGGTAGTAGATTTTTTGGGTTCTTTCATACTTGAAAAGTGGCAATGAATCTAAACGTCTTCAAATAGGGGTTGGTTTACTTTCACTTTCTTATGAACTCAGCTCAGGTATAGGTAGTATTGAAAATGCTTTGAAAGCCACACTGCAAAAGAGCTTATAAACTCTTAAGTCAAAAGCACTTGAAAACCGACCTCGTTTTAACATCAAACATCATTAAACAAAGAACATCAAAACAAATTAAATTTCAAATTTCAAGAATGAAGAACATTATTTTCGAAAATAAAACAAAAGAGATGAAATTTAAAAAAAAAGCAATGCCAGTAAATGTGAAGATTGGTAGAAAAATAACAAAAACAAAGAGATAAAAAACCAACAACATTTATAAATATGCTGAAGGTTTAAACCATAGACATAGTAAGAATAGACAGAGCATGTTCATATGTTGTCTTCTTTGTCTCTCCCAAAGGCACGATTTGCCCTCTCTTGCCTTCATGGATGAACACAGTCTTAAACACGGACTGTGTTTATCCATGAAGGCAAGAGAGGGCAAATCGTGCCTTTGGGAGAGACAAAGAAGACATTCGCCTGGCGCTGATGGCAAAGCGGCAAAAATAGAAACTTGCTTCGCCAAACTGTGTTCATGCTTGGTTTTTTGTTAGTTTCACGTTTCGCAGCTTGATATTCAGCGTCAGGGGAAAATAAGCAGTCCATCTCTTTCCATCCTAGCCCAACATAACAACGTTGGTAATGCTCTGTCTATTCTTACTATGTCTATGGTTTAAGTTTAAAGGTTTAAACAGAATGACGTACAAGAAATATCTGTACCAAAGTTTCTGATTTAACCTAATTTAAGTTATTCATTTAAGTTTAAGTTTATACGACTTTTCCTTTATTCTTCTTTATTTTCCCTTTTTTGCATTTTCTTGGTTGAAATGTTATATTCTTAGCAAATTCCACGTTGTATTCTCGTACCTGCATATATTTCATTTCTTCTGATGTAACTTTTTATTTGTAGGTATTCTTGGTAAATAAGAAGTCAAACAAAAAGTATTTTAACTGTAACATATTAATTTATACTTTCAAGGATTCAATCGTTGATTCAACAATATAAATTTGTCGATCACCCAGTACAATGAAACCAACCTACGTGCAGTCCACGTCACTAGTGTTTTTCTTTACGAGTGCCTTAATTCCTCGGTCAATTCTGTTCACTCTACTCGTTCTTACTCTCCTAGATTACTCTGTTGTACACTCGAGTTACAATCCGTTTGCTCCTGTTTCATTTCCTTCTTCACCATCACCTCATCTTAAAAGGATTATTTCGACTAAATTGGAATGTCTTTTCCTGTCGTGATCCACTTTTATAGTTGCTCTACGTCGACACGAGTACAGTAAACGAAGAATAATGTACCGAGTGATTTTAAATGATTGACAGCTAGATGGTTGTGCGTTTTTGTAATAGGCAGAAAAAGGCATTTATAAAATCACTCTGTATAAAACAGATATTAGTACCGAAAAAGTAATCAACTATCACGTGACACGCTCCTTCGTCCGTTTCATTCAAACCCAACTTTGTGCGAAGTGCCAAAAAAACGTTCTACTTACTTCTTCCTCACTTATAAACCACACCAATCACCAACGAAGCATTTTCAAACAAACGAAAAAAGTTTGGTGCTATTACTCTACTCTACTTAGTGTTCATTGCCACAACTCGACAAGCAGTTTATCACTGGCGGGCATATTTTTTTTATCAAATCCGATCTTTTATCGATACAAATGGCAATATGCTTTCGAATTTCAGAATTTACTTTCAATCTTTCCTAAAATATATCTGTATTAAAATTATTGTTTAAGGAAATGAAGGATTTTTCTAAGGTTTTACCAGATTCTTGATTTTCAAGAATTCTTGTCTTGATTTAATCTTGACAAAAATTCAAAACGAGATCAAGGTTTACATCTTCAAGACAAGACGCAAGATTTGAATCAATGAGATTATTTAAAATCAAGATATTTTCAAGAATTTCTTGTTCTTGATTGCACAAAATATTAATTAATTTCATGTGGAAATTCTAGTTGGTATTTTCAAGTATTTGCAAATGCATTGTTTAATAATTGATGACAAATAAAAATAAATCGACATTTGAAGGCAAGAAATTTTTGTAAAATAAATGTTACAATATTACACATATTTTTTCAGAATTTTTCAAGACAACACTATACAAGAATTCTTGTCTCGTGAAACCCTAACTTTTCAGTCCCAACTAATTTAAATTTCGCTTTTTCCAAAAATTTCAAAATTTGTTTATATTTTTGGAAAAATTATAAATGCAATAAAGTAAATCAGCCTAGGTATATGTAGATTAATTTGTAAAATTTAATCAGATTTTGAAATGATTTGAGCAAGCCTCTAATCTCTTATCAAATAGTTAACATACTAGCCAAGCTTTGTAAACGATTTGGATTGCGAAATTTGGAAACCTGGAATTAACACAGACCGATACCGAAGCGATCCGATGTTGAGTTGAGAACGTTGCCATTATTCATCCGTAAATTGTACATTTGAATTCAGAAACTTTAAGCCTTCATTTTACGTTTACCAGTTAAATACCAGGAAATGGTCATTTGCCAAATCTAGCAATTGAATTCATTGGGCAACTGCAACAAACAACGGAACAATTATAGGCAATCCAACGCCGAATACAATAAAATACCGGATTCCGAATTCAATCAGAGCGTGTTTCCATCAAAATAACTGTTTGAAATTGTTTGTTGATTTCCGAACTTTTAATGAATTTCAATTAAAACTCGTTAAAATGCAAATTGCACAAAAACGAATTATATAATATTAACTTTTGACGTTTTAATGTATTTTCCAAACTCTTTAAAATCTACCGTCACTCAAGACCTATATTTTCACGAGACGCTGGAAAGTTTCCTGTCGATCCTTTGTTAATCGCCTCATGTCATGGATGATGATCAATCATATCGTATCTTGACTATCCTTTTAATTCTTTCCCGCACTCAAGCAAGAAAAACAATAAAACAAAAAATAACTTTGTGTATAAGTATATTAAATCAAGTTAATATTGTTGTAATCTATCTTTTTGTTTTTTCAATGACAATTCACTTAAGTCCTCTTATTTCTGTAGTTGAAAACATTTACTTTTAATAATTTTTATTGGAAATATTCAAATATTACTTTAAACAAATTTTTTCATGATTTACATTCATTTGAAAATTGATTCTGTAGAAATCAGCATGAAACTATAATGCGAAGTCTCATCAGCTCGTATATGTAAATATAAATTTACGACTATATATCCCCAAACGCAAACATCCTGAATCCAATATCTTTTAGTTCAGATTCCAGATCGTATTCTCGTAACATAAACCTTCCTCATTCTGGTAGAAAATCACGAAATGTGTGTCGATTGTCGAAGTCAATGCTATCTAGTTACTAGTACATCATCACATTGATTATATTACAAGATGAATAATTCGTTAAAGGTGACGTGGTTACAATTATGTTCCTGATCTTCTATACTTATTCGTAACTCGTGCGCGTAGATAACATAGACGAAATCGTAACATTTGCCCAGACACCAGGATCAATCGATTTTTAGGTTTAATCATCAATTATAGTTTTACAACCACAATGATACTGGATTCGGCGAACACATTCAGTAAGTTCTCCTCCAACAAATGCGCGCCAAATTTGAATGGATTGTTGCTATTGGTACGCCTGTTGCACACAGCTCATATGTCGATGTCACGTATCGTGCGGGTTTTTAATGTCTAACGTGTCAAACTTTTTGATACGCATAATGTACTGCGCAATCGAATCGCCTACTAGCAATGAACTTAATGAATGTGTTCAGCGGACTCAGCATAGCCACTTTTGTTATATTATACACCAAAATTTATTAAGAATGATATATCAATATACATGTATACCTACCATGAAGACCATATGAACGGGTCTTTTCTGATTTATAACTATGTCCTTTCCAGACCTCTTTATTCTATATATTCTTTTAGTATGTATTATTGCAGTTTTCGTAGTTATCCATTGTGGGACTTGGAATGTCGGAGGTTATTTCATATAAAACTCAAGATATAGTGAATCATTTGTCTAGATCAGCAAATATATTTTATGACCTCTCCAATAATGTGACAATTGTCACAGTACCAAAATCTAAATTAAATAAATCTATTTATTTCTAAACATTTTGAATAATTAACATTTCTTTTTTTTACTTTTCATTATTACAGTAGGTATAGCTATAGGATCCAGCCAAAAAATTGAAATCGGGTTAATAGACAGTTGAAACGAATACGTCTGAAGAAGGGTGCTAAATTTTACTTTTGAACCATTCGACAAGATGTCTAACGCGAGAAATCAATAAATCTTAAATGATTTGAAACTACAAATTTGTTATTGTATAACTATAGCCTGTTTATAAACTAGGAGTACTGTTTTAAATTTTACGCGCGAAAACTTATGCCATTACACTCTGCCGTAATGTAGACAAGTACTTAATATTTGACATCAAAATTCAAACGTCAAAATTTAGACCAAACCACTCTTTGTCAAATTTTCGTAATATCTTTATGAGAAATTTTATGATGCATTTTGAAACATGTACAAAAGCTGTTGAGTTTGTAAAAAAATGCTTTTGTATCAAATATTGTCAAATATACAATAATTTTTTTCTAATAAAATAATTGTAGATTAAAAATAAATCCAATTATTCCGATAAAATAATTTAAAATTGCCGCCTAAAGTATCTGGTGATTTATTTGGTTACTTTTATAGTTTTAATGGGGCTTTGGCATTTAGTCCTCCTGTAATACTAGGAGTGATATCTCGTGAGATAATATACCACGCCCCGCCCACGTTGGGCGCCAATTTGTAATTAGCTAGTGTAGGATAATTTGAAAACCATTGTGAAAACCTTTAATTAATATCAACGTACTGTCAATTATAACAAAAATAAAAATGATATATAAAAACATCTAGAGCTTACTCGTTTCTATGTTTTTAATAACATAATCTATATCAAATCACCGCAGATATCACTCTTAGTATTACACTCCTGAACAGAGTATAGCAGAAGATCACTCATAAATTATGAGGTAAATTAGTTTTCCATTCATCAAAACTTTCGAATATGCTTGATTCTTGAATCACCATGTAGCATTTCAATTTTTAATGATATTGCTACGTTGCCAAGGTACTATACAACACTTTCATATCTCACATGGTGCTCAAAAAAACCGTTTAAGTTTAAAACTATAGTGGATGATATACAGCAGTGATTCTCAAACTTTTTTATTTCCTCACTGTACATTTTTTAATACTTTAGAAATTTGGCGGCACACTTGTCTGACGTTACTTATGAATGCCGGTATGCGTAGGGTCTGGGAGGCACACTTCAAAAATCTCTCAGCACACTAAAATGAAATGAAATCACTGATATACAGCGTGATATTGTAAGGTGTCCCGCATCGTATTTTATACTTTATTTTAAAATTACACTAAGTATCGGAAAGTTGTGTGGTGTACCACACTGGATTTTTAGAAATATCATAACACACCCATTCAAATCTGCATTTTTGAAAGAGAAGATAAATTACGTTTAGTTGTAGAATTCTTTAGTTAATCTATTTCTTAGTATCAGAACTTCTACAAGGTTTGGCGCTATTGGTACCTTGCTCCTCCAGCTCCTTAGTACCTATAAACATAATCATCCTTTTTGACTTTCACGCATTGCGGATAAATGCCCCAGTTGTATCGTGATACACCTCACCCACACATATTTCCATTGTATATCAAGTAATATAAGCCACCCCTCTTTTTTCGCGATTGCCGATTCACGCCGCATTATCCACGACAGCATGAACCACAAAATCGAAATTTGTTCTTTCATGCACTGGATGACATAAGATATAAAAGAATCAATGAGCTTTCAATTTTCAACAAGCATTCATCTATTTAATGACTTTTTCATTCAAAAAAATATTCAAAGTGCCAGCCAAAGAGCCAAAGAATCAAAAGGGCAAGTAACAAGTTCAAAAAACACTTGAAGCAAACGTCAGACAGACATGAAATAGTTTACGAGTTCAACAACTATTATTGTTCATCTTAAGGTCCTTTTGAGGCGCTTTGCCTTTCAGTTAATCCTTTTATGAAAATTGTCTTCAAGTAATTTAGTCCTGATCCTGAAACTGACATTTACGGTCATTATTTTTAATGTTTTAATTTAATGAACGCTTGGAATGTTTTGCGGTTCGGCAGATGCTTTGAATATTTGCCGAAATAGTTTTTGTTTTAAGTTGAAATTTGAAAGTGTCGTTAAAGTGTTTGGGCCGCACTTACTGGCTTAACGTTTTGTCGGTGGAGGGCATGTTGTCGTGATGCCGTCGCTCCTTGTGGACGATGCCCATCAGCTTCATCCAGGCATTGTTCTTCCCCCCATGCCCACCCATCCCACTTTGCCACATCGTCATGGCTGCAGTGCATTACAAACCAATACCACAGCGAGGAGAAATTAATTGGACGATCGTATAACGTCGTCGTTTTGAAAACGAGCACAATTTTTAATTTTATACACGACTTTTATCGTCGTCAGCTTCATTTTTCCTCTTGTATAGCTATAATTCTTTTTTATCCATACACAAATAATTTACCCGAGACACATACAAATACAAATATATTTTAATCACTTTTTGTTAATTAATTATCAATTAATTTGTTACGATTATAAAGATTACAAACTTTATACATCAAATAGTTCCAAACTAATCAATTAAATGGACTGATTTCGAAACTTTATTAAATTTCATTTAGTTTTTCGCGCTTTAAGTTTTCTCGTTCCTCAGTAGTTGTGCCACAAACAACTAAACAACTTGGGTAAAAGCCGAAACGGTACAAACAGGTGGAAAACTTTTCCCTAATAACCAATCTTTTTTTGAGTTTTATTCTTTCGTACCTTTATATTTTCCACGTTTTATTCCAAGTGGTAGGTAATCAATCAATTGAAAAATTTCGAATTATGATATGATTTGTATAAATATTAACCACGATTATTAAGTAATTAATTGAATGTAAAGAATTAAAATTTTCGATATAAAATTATGATTATAAATTTATTTATGATAATAATAATCCTTCATCAGCAGATACGCGATACGCGTTTTACTAATTAGTCGCTACCTGAATAAGAGCCAATTTCGTTTAAATATTTTTTCTTTCATAAAATTTTAATCGATAAGATTAAGAAAATTATTATAAAATATTGTTGCTGTCGAGTAGATAGTAAATTGATTATAATTATAACGCTTTTAATTAATTTAGTTTTAGAGGGATTTATTAATATATTTTTTCGTTTGGTGTAAGTAATGCAAATTTATACGACTACGACGGCTTTTCTTTGTTTATAATTATTGAATAATTAAGCTCGAATGACGAAAAACTACTGCGCGGCGCAATTTTGTTTCTTAATTGCTTAATTTATTGGTAATAGTGTTTTATTGTAGATTACTTACTGAATAATTCACTATCTAATTATTATTGTTATAATAATATAAGAAAGCAGTATTTGAAATTTTGTTATTATTAAAATTATTTATAGGTTTTATTGTTTACGTGTTGTTGTTATTATTTCTTTTGTTTTTCTTGCTTGTACGAGTAAAAAATGGAAGATTTTAATTATTTATTCAGCGATAATAATCTAGTTAGCCAGTTGAGCAAAGGTGACGCGATTTGTGTCTTCAGCACACTCACGCGATTTTATTAAGTATTTTCTTTTCGTTTACTTTTATCCTTTCCAGTTTATTTTTTAACTATTCATTTTAATTATTATTTATAATTGTAAACTGGTGTATATGTTGGTTGCATAAGTTTAAATAATGAATTATATGTAATAAGAAGTATTAAGAAAACTATTTCGCGACATTAATGAAAAACGTATATATATAACGTTATGGAATGCGTGCGTTTCGTTAGTTTTTCGTATATTTGTTTGTCAGAATGCGCGGCATTCAGACGAAGAACGACCGGCAAGAGAAGCACCACAATGGTAGAAAAGTACCATCACGGCGATGTCGTTGGCGGCGACGGCGACGGCGACGTACGCTGCTGGATCTCCAGTCCAACAGGTTGGACCGTGTCGGCGCGCGTATGATGCACTGAAGTTATCGCGTCGCAGGAAAATTTGCCGGCATACGGACAATGCGCAAGATCCGACTCACTGCGGATCACCTGGCCCGCTCCCACTACCGCCTGCGCTCCTATTCCCGTTTCCTGCTATTGCTGCTGCCGTCCTGCCGTCCTGCCGTCTTTGAACGAAGGCTAACGATACGCCGGAACCCGTTACCTATGTTGGAACCCGTCATCGAGTACCGGGATCCATCGCACTGCAGCTCAACCACCAGCCACGGCTCTCCAACTTTCTGTCCTCGACTCGTGAAGTAACGCGTTTACTCGTACAAACGAATCCATATAGGATTCGGGATCCAGGATACGGGATACCAATTCGAAATATCTAATATTTTCAAATATATGTACAGATACCGAGTGTTACCTAAATATTTTAACTTGTAAATAGAAAAAAAATAATTTTTAAAAATTCGAATCTTCCATTCAATATTTTGTTTGATGATTCTATTTTTAGACCTATCATGTATAAATAGATGCAAAGGCTGATACAAATACCTACAAACGAACAAGGACCAAATGAACTGTTGGATTTCGTATGGATGGATGGCACTAACGTAAAATTCGGCGATTATCCGCAATACTGCTGTTCCTCGTTCCTGGGCTATTCAAATGATGAGGATACGGTAAATTATGCGCAAACATCAATTACTCATATACTCCTTGGTCCTTGCACAATGCACTAAGCCACGGGTCGGCAGACCGCGGCTCGCAAGCCGCATGCGGCTCTTTGCATACGCGTTGCGGCTCTTCAGACATCAACTCGTGACTTGAGAGCTTTTTTTTTGGTCACCGCTTGTTTAATTATTTACTACTTTCAGACTTGAGAGCTTTTTTTTGGTCACCAACAGTAAAATTTTTAGTTAAGTGCCTAGAGCCTACGATAGGTATAATCCGGCCCTGGCTCTCTAATATTTTTGTTATCATGTTTTCTTCACAATTTGGCTCT
>JARJEB010018299.1:0-13884 GCA_030264535.1 Liometoxenus newtonarum | reverse complement strand
ATGATAATACGTAACACATTTCCTGGTGACATTTGCTGATAAAGTCTCTTGATTTACTTTAACAAATTGCTGATAAAATTTCTTGATTTGCTGATAACATATTTCCTGATGATAATACCTAACACATTTCCTGGTGACATTTGCTGATAAATTCTCTTGATTTACTTTAACAAATTGCTGATAAAATTTCTTGATTTGCTGAGAACACATTTTTTGATAACATTTCCTGAGATAACAATACTTAACACAATTCCTGATAACATTTGCTCATAATGTTTCATGATTTACTTATAACACATTTGCTGATAAAATTTCTTGATTTGCTGATAACACATTTACTGATACTATTTGCTGGTAACAATACTTAACACGTTTCCTGATAACATTTGCTGATAACAATACTTAACACAATTCCTGATGATATTTGCTGATAAAGTTTTTTTGATTTACTTATAACACATTCGCTGATAAAATTTCTTCGTTTGCTGATAACACATTTTCTGATAACATTTGCTGATAATATTTCTTGATTTGCTGATAACAATATTAACACATTTCCTGATAACATTTGCTGAGAAAGTTTCTTGATTTATTTATAACACATTTGCTGATAACATTTCTTGTTTTGCTGTTAACACATTTCCTGATAACATTTGCTGATAATTTTGCTGAGAAAGTTTCTTGATTTATTTATAACACATTTGCTGATGACATTTCTTGTTTTGCTGATAACACATTTCCTGATAACATTTGCTGATAATGTTTCTTGATTTACTGATAACATTTTGCTGACGAAGTTTCTCGATTTGCTGATAAGTACAATACTTAACACATTTCCTGATGACATTTGCTGATAAAGTTTCTTGATTTGCTGATAGACAATTCCTGATAACATTTCTTGATTTGCTGATAACAATACTTAACAAATTTCTTGATGACATTTGCTGATAAAGTTTCTTGATTTGCTGACAACACATTTCCTATGATAATATGATGTCAATATTTGCGGATAATATTTCATTAACAACTGCCAATCTATAGAATTCAGTATATTTTACTGATATTAAAGCGTTTCAGCAATTTGTAAGCGTCGCATGTGGATTTTCTGATGAAAAGAAGTAGCAGCAACAGAAACAATGGACCATTACGATATTTATTGCTGATGTATGTAGATTGTAGTTACATTTATCAACGTAGATATTTCCCTACTTTTTAAGTCGATCACAATAACGAACGTTCATCTTCTTCGTATCATCTATTTCTATACAGTCTTTAAAGTTCTTGTTTTTTTTTTAAATTTTTACATTTGGTCGCTGTTCGGTCATGCTCTGAACTTTTCGAAACGCATGCATTATATATAAATTCCAAATTTATCTTTTATCAGAAAACCATAAAATTTGTTGCATCGATGCGCGCCCTTTTTACAACCAAACATTGTTTTTTTTATGTTTACATTCCGTATTGTAAAATGTAAAGGCAAAAGGCAAAGTATTTTGTGGTCTTTGCTTTAAATCTTTAAAATTTCTTCAATATATTTATATGTTTATGGATGCATTTTCTTATCTGTGCACTATACATAACTTCCATGTTGTGGTTGGTAGTTAGTAATAAGTTATAAAAAAAAGTAAGTATAAGCAAGCACTTCTGGTGCGTTGGTCTGATGCATGGATGGTGGGCATATAAGGGCATTTAGATTTTAAAACGTCACGAGCAAACCGAAATCGTGACCGGTATGCGCAGCGAATAACACAAAACGTGTACAGAGGAACGAAGAACAGGAAAATTATAATTTTTATCTGCACCTTACCATCTTTCTTCGTTTTTTATACGCTAACATACAATTCACACCGAATATTATTATAAAATAGATGATGATATAAGATATATTACTTTTACTAGTAGTTTAGGTTATGTTTGGTAGGGTTTTCCTTAGAAAAAGGGCAAATAAAAATTTAGTGTCAAACAATTTGAAATAACATGAATTTTCTAAATAAAATAGATAAATAGATTAAAAATGAAACAAAATAAGGAAAATTCAATTAAACCTTAACCGAATTTTTTAGTTTCACTTGGTTACAAAAACAAAAATGCGCATATTTCGATAATTCGATTATCAAAAGCAGAAAATCATTCACATCTCCCCTATGTATCATCTTCATACAATAATAACGATGAAATTCGCATCCCGTTCCAACAAACCGATATCTATGCACTTCCATCTGAAAGCTGGGTTTCGTTTGTTTTTATTTAAATGAAGCTATTTTTTTTTTGTTCTAATTGAATAATTAGGCGAGCATTGACGATGACGGATGAACGAACGATGACATAAATATAATGAAATCATATAGACTTCAAATAGGGAGAGATAGAAAGAGAAAGAGAGACAAATAAAGAAGCTCTAGTCGAGGAATCACTTTATGGTATTCTTTAATCGATTCGCAACGATTTGCTTCCCAGCTTAGTTCTCCATCCGTTTCTTGTTCTTCATTTCTTTGTGTTGGCTGGCTGGTTGCTATTTTAGTTCACTTCAGTTACAAGTTACAACCAGTACCAGTTGAAATTACTCTGCTACTGTTTTCTTAAATTTCTACTTCTACACTACAAATGCATTTTGTCTTCTCAACTGAAAAGTTCAAATTACTTTTCTTCGCGTTCGCTACTCTCAGTGGTTTCCAAACTTCTTTCACTTTAAGTTTACATGAGGGACCCAGTTTGGGGACCACTGTTACTGTGCTTACAAACATAACCTAAGTGCAAACGGATTGTTAACTCTAAACTTTCTTTAGTCTTTATATAGTTTCCTTTAGGTATTGCTTTTTATTCTTATTCTTGTTTGTACCTTTTACAGATTTTATGTCGCTTTATTATGTTTTTATTGTAAGTTGTAAGTGCGTTTATATTAGTTAGTATTAATTTGAACTCAACGTTAATTTAAAAAAAAAATAGTCGAAGTTTTACATTAAGTTACAACTTTGTGGGAATCGATATACAATTACAATTTAATCCTAAAGTGGACAAGAATGCTTTTAGTCCAATAAAATAAAATTTAGATCACGTTAATCTTAAAATACTAACGCAAACATGTTAAAAAGAAAGAAAGATTTCTACTTTAAAAGTATTTTGTCAAAAGAATTCCTTGTATTTACTTACATCTTAACTTAAATAAGTACATTTACATTTTAAGGTTAAAAATTTCAATAAGTGCCGTTACTTTTCGAATATTGCACAAAGCTCACTAAACTTAACCTCGCAGTCGCAATACACTTAAACAGTAAAGTAAAGAGCCTTGTCTTCTCTTCTTGGCTTAACTTCTTGGCGCGAGTTTGTTTATTTTCATCGTTCATCCTCGTGCATGTCTTAAAAGATTAACATCTTTTGACACATTCTCTCAAACGTTTTGTTCGGTACTTTACTTGTATAAGTAAACGTAACTGTTGAACGGTGCATTTAAAAAAAAAAAGAAAAGTTCATAGGTCGCCATGTCGATGTCATGCCTCGAAATGAGAAAAATAACTATGAATATTATAATTTTTTATACACTTTTGTTAAAGAGAGAAAGAGGAATCATAAAAATAGTAATAATAATTGTTACGGTGATGGGTCCCGGACCCGGGTCCTGAAATATATGTTTCTACGCGTTTATGTAATAATAAACAGCATCTTTTCATATTCATAAGCTTATAAGTAACGGTTCAGTACGACTTGACCTCGCCACAAAAATCTTCGGGTCATCTATATGCGCGTATAAACGCATAAACAGCCAAAACGCGATGTAAAGAAATATATTATTAGGTTATGTAGATAGAATATAGGTTATTTTTCTACATCTATTTAGTTATTATTAGTATTTTTTGAGTGATTAATGGTACGTATAACTCACTACCGTGAGTTATGGATTTTCATAACTCACTACAATTATAAATAACATTAATCGCGTATTAAAGTTCAACAAGATTTAACGAATTTGAAGTGACCGATCCAACTTATCTATATGATCTAAAATCTCGGAAGAACCCGAAGAATTCCGACCATAGCCCACCATATTGTTTCACTTGTCTCGTTCGTTGCTTCATCGAGAAATCACAATTTGTCTTTTGTGTTTTAAATAGTGCAAGGTGTAGTGCAAGCATAGTATTATATTTGCGATTATGGCCATTGCTCACTCAGATGAATTGCGCCACTCGTCTATCGGCTCGTGGGCTCAAACATCATCTTCGTAAGCAATGGCTATCTAAATCGCTCCTATAATAATGTACTATTAAATGTAGAAAGTATATGCGCCAAAAATCTTTTAGTAAGGAAATCAATTAGCCGGTTTTCTCCAAAAAGAACGTCTTGTCTTGTCTTGTCTCATACTCATTGCAAAAGAGTCGAGATGAATGCGAGGTCGAATCGAACCGAATGAATCGACATCGACACACTTTTACCTCATCGCATCGCTTGCTTATGGTTGATTGAAGAGAAGCGGCCAATATATTTATCCATTAGCCGCTTAATGTTGTTGATTCTGTTGCACACAGCACAGCACAGAATGAAGTGAAATCGAATGATTTTATTCTTGTGTATGTGTATTGTGCATATTTGATGTTTGTATAAAGTTTGTAAAAGCTTACCTTACACTCGACTCCTATTCGTATAGACATAGAGAGAGTGAGCGATGTGAGTGCGAGCATCTCGGTTTTTAAAAAAAAGCCACAAGTCAAGTCAAGACTAAAGAGTATTAGAGAAGAGTTGAAGAAGCGTGAGAAACTCATACACAACTCTTCTCTCGGACTAAGTCTCGGACCTTCTATTTCAAGTCAAAATGTGTTTGTGGATAATCGTGATGCGCTAAAAACTATGGTACATATGCCCATCAAATAGCATACACTATACAACCAACATCTAAAACTATTAAGTACAAAATACAAAGCATAACCAACCAGTTCATAGCATAACCAACTTCATACACATGTTCTGGCAATTACAATCATAACTATCCTCGATCTATACCTTATGCTTATAAGTTAGTTAGTTATTTCTCGAAACATATGTTGCAAAACAATATGCACTAGCGCATAATATTAAAACCCTTATACTTAATAGTTAAACGGTTTCTTTTCTAGGGTTTCTTCACTTCCCATTTCTTTGCTTCAACATTGCACATTGCTACTACCAAACCAAGAGACAAAAACGTGTCTGAAAATCTCAAATTACATTTTTTCGTTACGTTACGTTTCGTTCACCTTCTGCTTGATGCACCATGCCCAGAACATTTTTTCCACAGCCGGACGCAACTAGGCACACGGTGTGCACATTAATAATGCATGAAAAATTCGTCGCGTAAAGTAATACTTCGGTTGCATTTGCGTTTAATGTTTTTAACTTCATTTAGTGTTCCCAAAGCGGTGCCTAATTGTGCGATAAAAACTCAACAAACAGATGTTGCTTTGAAGTTTTGTTAAGATTTAAAAATTCAACTTGACTTGATCATAGGCGCACGCAGGAGTTCTTATTAGGGTGAGCACAAACTTGCAATGTAATAGATATTCGCGATTCAAATTTAGTTTTCCCGCCTTTATTGTTGCGCCATCTACAACATCCTAAGAGGGCAAAATCAGCTGATTTGCCTGCCATTGCGTCAAAAATAAAGAGTTAAGAGTTAAATCTTAAAACATTAGGGTGTGCCAGTGCACACCCGGCATACCCTGGTCGCCTATGGACTTAATAGGCAGACAAATTGATTTTACTGCTTTTGTTTGATTTTACATCAAATAACAAATACGAATGAGAAATATAAGTGAAAGCGATTACAAAATAACATTTGCATCAGATCACATCACCTCATCTCATATTGTGGCTTATGGGTGTGGGTTGCGTAATCGTGTAATGATCGAAGCTTCATTTCATCACGCCAAACGCTCCTAACCTAAATTTTACAAGTGTATTCGGCTACGTATACATATAAGTAGAAGAGGTTTGCCCAGATGAGCACCACCTACCTGCAGATGGGAATTTAACATGGTAGCTGAAAGGTGGGATTATGTGGATTATATGTGGATTATTTATATAATCCAAACAATCCACATAATAATCCACATATTCGCATCTTTCACCTACTATGTTAAATTCCCATCTGCAGGTGGTGCTCGTATGTAGGGCTAATCTCTTCTACTCACTTCAAAAATCACTTTTTCGATGTGAGACTCGAAACTTTGACTGATCACCTATCTGTCCTTATTTTGATCGGAAACTAAACAGAACTGTAATAATACGACTATAATTGGGAAAATGTGGATTTTATGTGGATTATCCACATAATCCACATATTCGCATCTTTCACCTACCATGTTAAGTTCCCATCTGCAGGTGGTGCTCGTATGGGGTAATCTCTTCGACTTATATTACAGCATACAAAATGATCTAGTCGAGTAGGTATGTACAGCAAGAAAACGAAGTGAAGTATACAGTGCACTCGCCCACAATTTTCGTATTTAAAAAAGTTTCTTTCCTTAATATGTGTATCTAATGATACCGATACGCTCAAGTAAATTACATAAGAATACGAACCGAAATAGGCCTGTTATTAAAAACTAATTACAAGAGCACACCCTGCTTCTTTTTTTGTCTTGCCATAGTGAGAACAGACTCGTAAATGAATATGATCATTTCAAATTTTCAAAAATTACATACTGTCCGTGCTACGAGAGAATAACTAAACTTGTGCACCTGACCAAGCGGTACGTGATACGCGCGCAACATTGAACAACTGCGTTTGTAGTATGTATGTTGTTATTACCAACATTAAAAATTTATATTGAATAAATATTTTTGATAGGCATGTCATTATTTCGTGATGTATTATGGTGTTGTCATGTTGATTTGGATGGTTATGCGAAGAACGAAATGACTCTTATGGTATACCACCTAATAGGTCTTCATTCATTCTCCATTCATCTATTGGAATTGTAATGTAATCGAAATTAAAATTCAAATAGAAATTGGTATTTTATGATTCACCTGTAGATTTGTAATCATCAGTACGCATGAACATGACGGCATTGTCATCATTTTTAACTTGCTAATTCTATTCACCTCATCGTGAACATGAACATAAACATGAACGTCACGCATTTTTATTACATCGACGTTTAGGTTTAGAGTAGCGTCCAAGTCATAAATAATAATTAAAAAAAGACATACGTCATATATTTATATCGTTTCTGGTAAGATGCATCAGCAATAGGTTAGGTACCACCTTCCTACCCAACGAATATAATCAAAAAAGACGAAATGAAAAATGTCTATTTCTCACATTCTCACGAACAGTGCGTGAAGTGGTGAGGTGTGGTTGTACCATGTCTTGTCTCTATGACTATGTGTAAGTGAGTGTATTGATGGTCCGGAAACGTTTTGTTCGTTAGGTTAGATTACGTATACGTTTACGTTAGGAGCCCTCTATTTTGGTCGGGCACCTCTTTGTGAGGAGTTGGTCATTTAGAAATATAAATCTTCTCTTTTGCTTCTCAGTCAGTCTCGCCTCAGTAGAAGTAGTTCCTTTCTTAATTCTTCCGCTACACTAACAAATAATAGCAACAAAATCTTGTTAAATGCAACATGTAATTTTCTTTCAGAAAAAAAAACTTAAAAGATTATAATTACAGAGGTCGAGGTCTTTTAACAAACGCTTTTTTTCCAATGCTATATTTAAGACTGGTAAACATGATATGATATTATCATTGTCAGCTTTTGATACGACCAAGTTGAACTTCGAACTTAAAACTTCAATTCTCCCGTTTTCGTGTCCGTGACTATGTGACTATATCTAAAGTTAACGTTGTTTTTTTCTTTTATCTTTATCAAGCAAACTAATGGAGAATATTAGACATCTTATAGTTTTTAGTTGATGATTGTTGATGTATTATGTTATCAGAAGCTTTTACGAAATGTGCTGATAAAACTTTCAACGTTTATGGTGTCCTCTGTCTCCGTTGATGTTGATTGAATTCCATTGAAATGCACCATGCACTTCAATGCATTGAATCGAATCAAAAATTCTGAACTAGCAGTTCAGTAGTTGTAATCGTAAAAAAGTATTTATTTCCTTTCGGTGCTGTATTCTGGTGCCATATCCCATATCTGTTTATGCACCTACGTGAATGCATATTTTATTACAACGATGCGTGCATGTTAATGAAGACTGGCTCATTCTCGCAACAGTTTGATTGTGGCTTGTGGTGATCAGTTGATGCAATTACCATATTGTGAAACGATCTCTGTAATATTAGAATTACCAAGTACCATTGGCATGCAATCACAGCAATAATTATTTATTATGCTTAACGAATGAAGCGACATCGTCCGTCGTCGATATAAACAACAGGAAATGAATGCGACGACACACTATGGGCTGGCTGCAGTGCCAGCTCTCAGGGCTCGGCTCTCTATATGTATGTGTATGCAATTCGTAATTCGGGGAGAATGGCAATTGCAATTTAAATAAGTTGATACGTGTACACGTACAGAATTTAATATAAACAGTAACGACCCCATTGGCATGTCAATTTTGGTGACACTGACATCAAAGGGTCTATTCGCATTCCGATTCCCATTCCCATTCGGCACATTGTCTAGTCCTTGTAGATCGTATACCCTTGGGGTGAAAACTAGTCGCTTTGATATTAAAATAGTCCAAGCTTTACTTGAAGAATGTTTGCGCCGTTTCGGGTCGAATTTAGAATGAGGTAAAATAAAGATGGAGTTGATCCGTCGGTTTGTCGTATCGTATCGTATCGTATCGTAACGTAACGTATCTGCATTTCTAATATGTTTTAATTAAAACTTCCCCTTTATTAATCTCTCGTTGCTCTTTTCTATATATTGCAGGCAACCCTTACAAGTGCATCGCAATACCTGTTTTCCGCTCTTGATGGAAGGGCTTTCTTACGATCGGCAACTGTCGTCCTTCCGGCGTCGTGGCCTGACTCATGCGTTTCGAAACCTGTTGTTTCCGGCTCTGGGGAGAGCTCCGATATTACCATACAGCCAACTGGTCCCGCACGTGGAAGATTGTACACGCAGCAATCATCTGGTTGCGGACAAAAAGGCGAGCAAATTTATATCGGTTTCGAAAGTTTGGAGCGAAGAGATGATACTTTGGGTATGTCGGATTAAGAAGACTCACTTTTCGGTACGCTAATGTTTTTTGTTTTTGTTTTTGTTTTGTGCAGCGCGTTCATTGATCAAGGAGTTCGCAATGTACCGTTATGGAGTATTCGAAGAACAAGGATATTTTGACGATCCTATCTATCCCATGTGCTACCACGATGACGTCTCACAATCGGTGAAAGTTACTGGATGTTCAGACCTGCCCATTTCAGACAATGGGTTAGTATTTGTATAATATGTTACTTGTAACTATAACTAACACACATTACAAACTCATACTCATGTGAATCATTTATTATTTCCAGAATCTGTTCCGGATCTACAAACGATTTCAACGTGACTAAAATGGTTGATGACAAAGCGCGCAGTTCAATTATGTTCGGCGCTGAAGCTCCGTCCGTATCTATGTTTTGCGATGAAGGCAATCATGATCGTTACGCACCCACTAAGCATAATTCAATATGTGAAAGGAAGAGCACCTTCGAGGTCATTATAAATCATTCAGATTACGCTACGAACAGCATCGGCAGCAATCATCAAAACAGTCAGATTCAGAATACAACACCGCGGATCACGTTCAAGAAGCAAAATACCACACGTATTGTCATCGTCGTCGAAAACACCAAAGAGATGCTGATTCGTGAATCATGGAAATTCCTACGGATCTCCATTCGCAAATTAGTGCTGTACGACTTGCCCGAGGATGCGAATGTTGAAGTTGGCATGGTCGCAACTAATGAGACCGGCTCGGTGAAGCTGCTCAATATTGTTTCGATGAAAGGTCCAGGAATTCACAACAGGGATCAATTGTCATCTGCAGTTCCTTATGCGCCCGGGGATTCAACACAATCGCCTTGCTTGCATTGTGCATTGAAGGAAGCGATTGAGATGTTGAACGAGCGTACGAAATCATCGGGTCCTGCAAATAATGTCGTTATTGTTATTGCTCCCGGTATGAATACAAACGCTAATATTCAGACTTTAATGAAGGAGGCACGCAAGTCGAAAGTAAAAATGGCAACAATCAACTATCCGGAGATAACGCGTGTTCAGAGTTTAGATATTTTGGCTGAAGGTACCGGCGGCGAGGCGTACACGGTTGCGGAAAAGAAAGTCAACGTTGATACCAGCGTATTAACAACCTACTTTCAACTATCGAATATTCTCTATAATATCGTACAGAAGTATTGCACCACTAGCAATTTGCCAATGGAGATTCACCGACGAGAAATTCGTAATGATAATAGAAACTCAATTACTGGTAGTTTCATGTTGGACGCGAACATGGGTGAGCCGGCACGTTTCATGCTGTACACTCACGACGTCGATGCACCGCTAATTAAAGCAATCACACTGATGAGTCCCAGTCAAGAGGTTTTTACACGACGAAGCGACATTTTGGTTTCGGTTAAAGTCATTAGCCTCACCACGAATATCTCGGAAGCGGGCACTTGGACGTACACAATTGAACCGTACGTTGGTAATCCACAACCGCATTATCTGCAAGTGATGGCCACACCAAAGTCGAAAATCGCTGATATTGTTCGTGGCAAGTTCTGGATGAAACGCAACATGCCACAATCGCCTTTGATTCTTTACACTGAAGTCAAACGCGGTGATTATCCGGTGATGGGAGCGAAAGTTGAAGTGCTCGTGACCAAAACGGAAACCAATGGTTCAGTCATCTATAAAGAAACTTTCGAACTTTTGGATACGGGCAGCGGTGATCCGGACATTACAAAAGGCGATGGTGTTTATTCGAGATACTTTAGCGCGTCTGCTGGTGGTCCCGGTACTTACACGTTTGAAGTTACCGCTACAGATAATGGCAATACTGCTTACAGTTGGACGGAAACCGCAAGTAAAAATGGTAAGTATTATTTATTTTACTTTTCTTCTTGCGTGAAATTCAAATTTTACCAATTTCAACTCTTATTTGCTTGGTTAGTAAATTATAATATTTCTCTAGGCGATACTCAATGCTGCGGAAGCCGTATTCGTACTTCAAATGTCGAACCAATCAATCCATTCCAGAGGGTTTTGCCAGCAAGAACCATTGAAATTACATCCGATGATATTATGTCATCCAGTCAAATGCCAGTTGGACGTATCGGTGATTTGCGAGTTGATGTCAAGCCAGAAGATATGAAAGCGTTATTAACGTGGACATCGCCGGACATGGGTGGCCACAGCGTCGCTCGTTATGAGGTCAAATATTCGAATAGTGTTCAAGAGATTGTCGACAAATATGACACGAATGCGACGCCATGGGAGGGTCGCAATGTCCCATTCCCACTAGCAACCGGCTCCGAAACCACGTTCATCATTGACATGTCGCAAGAGAGGGATTTGCTAGACAAACCGATGTTTTTCGCAATACGTGCGTACGCACAGATCTCTTCGGACTCGAAACCGGGACCAGTATCGAATTGGGTTCGTGTTTTGGTGCCCTCACCACCACCACCGCCCACTGTTGCTCCCACATACACCACCAACGATTCCTCATGGCCATTCCTCATCAATCAAGCCGGTAGCGATCATCTGGGTCCGAGCGTAGCCAAAACGATGAACCTTGGCTTGGAGATTATATTGCCGGTGATTATTGGTATCTTGTTTTTGATCATTCTCCTCACCCTATATTGCTACTTCTGTGTGATCAAGCGTCGTACGAATGGGGGCCACAAATCGAGCAAAGCCAATCAGATCAAAACCGATAAGTTGAACTCAACAATCACCATTGTACCTTCATCCCCGTTGAATATGCCACAAAGTCCGCAACAGGACACCTATCCAGCGGACTATCCCGACCACCACACGGTCGGAGTGCCAGTCAGCAATTACGGATACGAAGATGAACCCAAGAAACGCTACTCGCTCGTCCACCAACAGGAACAACAACTCATCGAAGAGTTGAAACAGCAACAAATGCAAAGGGATCAGATGAATACGCCAAATAACAATTGCAATTACGGCGGCCTGAGCGTCATCTCCAACAATACGTTGCAACGCAACGGTGGACACACACTGAGTCCGTACAACTCGTGGAGTGCCAGTCAGCTACTGCATGAGCACGAGCGACGCCATAGTCCCATGGAGAATATGATGATGCAGGATGAGCAAATGCAACATCAAGACGCCATGTCCCAATTGGACCATATGTCCATTTCGGGTGGACAAAACCCGGAACACAACATGCAAGCGATTCCTGAACACTTTGTGCAGGGACAATTCCCGCCACCTGTACCACCATTACCCGCATTCAATTCGAACGGGGGCTATCCGGTGAACTACAGTATCTACGGAGTTCATCAACCGATGCAGACTCCAAATCAACAAGCCACACATCAAATTTATCAGTCTATGCAACGGAATGAAACGTTAGTGCCTTTCAATCCAAGTTTACAGGGATCTATGAGTTCGGTAAATAGCGGTGAGAAGAAACGTAGGAATGTTACAATGGTTTAACATTACGTTTACATTGATAGAGTATGTACGAATAAGTATGAGACATTTTCAACATACGTGTAATATCTGACGTTTTACGATAGTTTGCTTCAGTCAAGTGAAGTGAAGTGTGAAATGAAATAATTTTTTTTGTTTCATCATCATCATCGCGTGTTGCAATTTATTGGGTGTATTATAAATATCTATTATTAAATATTTAGGCCCGTAGGCAGGACTAGTCATTAATGCATAAACATATTAATTGCGCCAGTACTACAGAAATTACTTAAGATAAGAAGAAGAACTAAAGAGAGCCAATCATTTTTGTACTTTTTTATATGCATCGATTTACATATTGTAAGACTGATCTCGCATTAATTTAGAAGAAAAATTTCAATTCTTAGGTGTGAGTAATTCAATATAGTTAGTAATTAGATATCACATAGTACCTAATAGTTAATTATATTAATAATTATTTTTGATTTAGTTTGAATTTACGAATTCTTCATTTTTTATTTGTAAATATATGTTTATCTATAAACCATTTAGATAATTAAGCACTGGAACAAAAATTATTAATAATAAGAGTTATAAAATCAGTTCAGACACGTAATAATTGTATATACAATGCTTTCGTTCTTTTATCTTCTCCCGTCACCTCATCGCCTACATGTTTACTTTCCGATACTATAACTACCCAAGTAGCGGGAAGTAGCGTTGAATGAATAAGTAGGAGAAGAAGCGTAACCGAGTGAGTGCAAACTTTTGACAGATGACATTTGCATGGCGCTGGTAGAAATTTTTCAAGGGGGTGCATCGCAAACCAAACATGCAAATTTATACATTGGTTTGGTTTGGTTTGGTTTGGAATCTCACTCAGTTAGTGTTCGAGTGGTCGGTGTCGGTGCACTTGACGCTCATCGCTTCCTTCCCCTTTCCCCTGATGCACTATCCGATTTTCTTAGGCTTGTAAAGCCCACACTGTTGTAGTCGGGCGATGCTCACAACGCCGAAAGTACTTAGACCTGTCAAGATTTTACGCCTTGGGTTTACAACACAAGATTATTATGCAATTGTGAGAACCGAGGCCGAAGACGAAACCGACCAGGGCACGCTTCAGTCTACGTGGTCTAAAAATATCATTGAATTTAAAAAATTTCAAATTCTTCAAGCCCGTATTGGCAGATATTTTTTGAATGAAACTTCATTTAAGATATATTTCTTGAATTTGCATAATAAAATAAAAAATATATCCATTTTATTAGTGCTTCAGACAATTGCATGCAATTTTAC
>JARJEB010018282.1:0-13492 GCA_030264535.1 Liometoxenus newtonarum | reverse complement strand
GAGCAAAATTAGAAATGTTGGTTGCATGCACTGGGTGCACACTGAGTGCAGTAACATTATCAGTGTACACCCAGTGCATGCCACCCACTTTTCTAGTTTTGCTCGAAAACTCGATCAATGCAAGTTTTTTGAAAATAGTCCGAATCTGATCATTGCACTGGACTGCACTGACTGACCCCCATAGTCGGTGCAAAAAAAACTGCACTCAGTGCGTACTGAGTGCAATTCTGTAGATAGTCCGTACACTCGACACTGTAAAAGTGTGCACTAGTGCACTCAAAGTATAGCCTGAACACGCTCAAAAATTCAGTCCATATGAGTGTGCAAGTTTTTTCGAAATAGCCCGAAAATTATCATTACATCATTGCATTCACGCCATATAGTTAGTGCAAAAAAAAACTGTACTAAGTGCGCACTGAGTGCAATTATGTTGATAGTCCGAACACTCGACACTGCAAAAGTATCCACTAGTGCACTCAAAGTATAGCCCGAACACACTCAAAATGTTCAGTGCATGTGAGTGCACACTGAGTGCAGTACTCCGAATATGCTTCCCCTGCCCCACAACTCGCAAGTGCGTCTTAAGTGACCCTAAGCGCTCTGATTGGTACAGAACAACAAGGGGCAGAAGTTTTGCACAGCCGCGTGATTGTTCAGCAAAAACTGGTTGATTTTAGGAATAGAAACGCAACGTCTATGTTAAAATTGGTATCTTACAGAAGATCCAGTCAAGGGTCAGATCCCTTGACTGGATCTTCTGTAAGATACGATTTTTAACATAGACGTTGCGTTTCTATTCCTAAAATCAACCCCTATTTACAGTGTGTGTATCATTTCTGTATCTCCTATTCCTAGATTGGTTTAGTTTAGTGTGAGAGAGATGCAATTGCGCACTCACGCATTACTAAACTCGCTGCTACGCGGCGTAATAACCAACCTTCCACTCTAATTAAGTAATATACTATTAAGTAATAGTGTCACATTACAATTACGCAATTACATAAATAGTTGCCCCCCTCTTCTTCATTATTATGATAATTTTCTTTTTCATAAGGAAATGAAACGTTAAAATGTTTTTTGTAAAGACTGCATTATTTCTATTTCTTTCATATCGGATTTTTCAGTTAACTGATAAAGTGAAAAAAGAAATTCTAGTGCATGTATTTTGAAGAAAAATGTGATCTCTACGAAATGAACAAAATGAGAATGAAACAATGCAACTAGAGTATAAAATTGGTTGTAAAGAGTTTCTTCATTTCTCTCGTTCGAACTTGTTCGAATCGAATGCAGGTCGCCAGGTGGTTGACTTGGATCCCTTGGATGCGCCATGCGCATTTTGCAATTCATACCTCTTCTAGCTTCAACCCAACCACAATTTATACAGCTATATGTTTACAGAACAGACAAATCAAGCCAATATTTTCCTTAAGTTTTTCTTGCTTTTAAAATCATTTCGCTTGTTTACTTCCCAGTTTTTGTTTAGATAGAATTCTATTTTTTTTTGGTTGATTTCTTGGCTCCATGCTTCTTGGTCTAAGAAAATGATTGGTATTCTTAACATTTTTTCAGATTTCAATTTCATTATATATTGGTTTTCACGCTTTACGATTTCAATAACAATATTCAAAATTAAATAAGTTCTGTGATAAATTATCAGCTTTTTTGATACCAAAAACTGCGCTTTTTGGGATTACATAGCCATAGACAATAAAGACCACACTGGATTTGAATAATAAATTATGAAATAAATCGGTCGGTTTAATAATGATACTCACTGTGATTGTTTGAATCCCGATGAGGTGGCCCCCGCGACATGCACAACGTGAACATGACGGGCCCAGAACTGCCACTGTCACTGACGCCCAAAAATCAACGAAATGCGGCGGCAATAGTCGTGCAAGGCGTGCAAGCCCAACACCGACGAGACAACTACGCGACGGAGACGACGACGAGGACGAGTAGAGTCAAGTGTTACTTTCATTCGTAACGTCGGTCGTCCGACGCCTATACTGAACCCTAAAGCCTGTCCCGCTGCCACCGTCGCCGCCACCACCACCATCACCGTTCCGTGAACGAGTCGACGCTCTCACATTGCTTCTGGTTCTCTCGCACAACCATTTCGCCTTTTCTTTCTTATCATGAACGATACATATCCATTCATACGAACTCGGTGCGTCGCTCCCTGCCTCAACTTCCTTTACGTTCATCCTGGCCTCCCCCGACATGTACACAATTCACCCGTTTCAGACCATTTCTCTTACCCGTTGTCCGTATTTCCTATCCTTTGCTTTTGTAATAGAATAGGAATAGTCAAAGTTACTGGTTATACAGCTTGGTTAGTGTGAAGTACGGAAAGAAAAAAAAATTCTAAGCTCGCAAATTTACTTTGACATGAAAGCAAGAAAAAGCTGATTTAATTACTTACATGAATTAAAATTGTAGAGTTTTGTCCTGAGATAAGAACACCTTGTATAACATGTTTCTTGCCTTGCCTCGTGCGAATAGTCAATGGATGCAACTCCTTGACTTTTGGAAAGTGGCACCGACTTTACTTTTCGGGAATGCCAAGTATCAAGTTTTTTTATTTTCTTTTTCCGCTTTCAACTTCTGCATTCACTTCAATTTTCTTCTCGTCTCATTTTACATTTTTCTTTTCTCTGGTTTGACATCTCCGAAACTGATTCGTGTTGGACGATTTTGATGTTCGAAATGTTCCAATATTTATGAAACGTTTAGACGCCAAGCAAGAAATTTAGTATTCTGCAATTCACTTTTAACTGCTTATCACAAAACTGAGAACAATTCAACATGGGGACTGGTGCATAAATTATTAATACTACAAAATGCACTAAAACTAGAAATAGAATAATTGAAAAACAAGAAATAGGTTTGCAAACCAAGAAATGAAAAAAAATGTTTTCATATAACTTTTGCAATCTGACATCATAGCTTTTAAGTAAAATAGTCGAAATAATAATGAACATTCGATTCAAAAATCTCACTTAATTTAAAAAAAAAGTCTAAAACTCTCTAGAGGCATAACTTAAGAGTAAATCTCTAGATCAGTGATTCTCAACCAGTGGGACGCGGCACTTTAGTGTGCCATGATATACTTGAAGTGTGTCGCCACGAGGATTACTCTACCCATGCATAAGAGCAGCAGCGTATTCAGGACCGGGCCATGGGGGGTTCATCCCCCGTATTTACTACTTTTGCAAAAAATTGTTATTTTTAAAGTTTCTATTTGTAATGTATACGTATTTGAAACAAGTCAGACAAGTAGTTCAATTGGTTCTACCTCCTTAGCGGGGACCAAGTGCAATTCTTAATTTATCTTGTTGTTAGTGTGCCGCCGAATTTTTAAATGATTAAAAGTGTACCGTGCGGGAAAAAAGTTGAGGATCACTGCGCTAGATGGAAGCTCAGAATCGCGAAAACGAGACCACCCAAGACCGTTTTAATTAACTCGGGTCACCGCGTTTTCGTTTTTCATTCTCTTTTTATAGCTTTTCTTCTATATAGCGAATCTACTCTCTAGAACAAGAAGAAATAAGTAACGCCAATTCCATTTCCAATTAATTGAATGTGGAATATCCAGGAATTTTAATTGAAAATAGATTAGAACATTTTTCGATCGTCTAATAAGTCGACTAAAATAACAATTTACACATTAGTGTACCTATTTTCGGAAAAAAAATCCATGAATAGGAACGCAGGAGACGCTCCTGTCGTAGAAAGGGGAGGACCCAGAATGTAAAAAGCAAGCAACTTTGGTTTTATTGCACTCTTATTAGATATTCTGGCATTATATGTTACCACCCTGGGTCTCCGTCACAATCAGAAATTGTTAGGTGCGTTTTATTGCAAACGAAAGTTACACCCGTGAGACTAAAATGCAATAAAACGACTTTTTAAATTATTTTGACATATAACTTGTGAATGGCGGTGCCAAACATGTCAGTACAGCGAGTTTATCGTTTATTTAGCCTTAATATGTTTTAAGATCACTTTTAGAAGAACCGTTAAACCGCTGAATTGGCTAGGCTTGACACATCAATAATTTTTCTAGAAAATTTTTTGAGGTACAAGTACACTAGTACAATTAATGCAGATTCATGTTGTATTTTTCGAATATTCTTGTTTCCGCGAGCTAAAATGCGAGTTAATTCGTACTTAACCACAAACCATACAATTTCGCTGCTTTCACCGTCTCAATCGAGAGTTAGAAAAGTTACACTCCAGGGCCGCGTTCCGATTTATCGGACGTTAAATCTGAACGCCTGGGGCGTTTCACCGAGCATGTTTGTCCTCGATGTCTGAACGACCTGTACGACGCTCGGGTGCGCTCCGGCGCTAAACCGGAACGGGCCCCAGCGAATGAAACTATGCAATAAAACACTGTTCACTCGTACGAATTAGGTGAATTAACGTGCAATAAAAAGCACCTATTATTTCGTTTGGAAGGTAAAGCCATGTAGAGCGTCCTCTGTTATAAGGTGGTTAAACTACAAAAAAGTATGTTTTTCTTGAAAGAAGATTTTCCATTTTCTATCTAGAATTCTTAATGAAGGAAACTGCTCTACAAATTAGTGTCGTGAGGAAAAGTAGTAAAGATGTCGTAACTCGTAACATATTTCTCAGCAGATGGCGAAGGAGATAAAGAGAATCAGAGAATAGACGTAATCTAAATCCAACCATCCAATCAAACCATGCAATCAATGTTTGACTGTTACATCTCGCTTTTGACGCTTAACAGACGCTTTACGCGCTCTTGCTTATAAGCGCTATTTGTTGTTGTTCGCCTTGGATTCTGAGCGTTATGAGCGCTTTCACTGGAGTGTTTGAGTTGGGGCGTTTTTTAAATTCACCACTACTCATTTTATCTTCAATTAAAAAAGAGTAAAAATAAGACCCACAGGGGCGAATGAAATTGTAGGTTATGGTAAGTCGTACGTGGCAGTTCGTGGTGTGCTTGTGTTCGTGAAGAGAGAGAAGTTCGAGCTTACAACCATTCACGCTTACAAGCGTCTCACAGCAATAGCACAGAATAAATACTAACAGAATGTTCACTTCGCGTCGTTCGGCAGGCCTCGTTTGGTGACCTTCGGCGTGTCAGCCAAGTTGTATGTGAGTTGGAATTTGCGAAAAATTTCAATTTACCTAATAAAGCAAATAGCAGATTCAAATTTCGCGCAAATTCCAATACCCACACAACATGGCTGACACGCTGAAGGTCACCAAATACTGCCTGTGGAAATTCAATGTACAACACACGAAGTGACCCTTCTGTTAGTGACGTCATGAATCAATTTCTGAGCGCTCACTTCCCCAAAGCGGACATGTTTCTAGCTCCGACGAGCAAACAGCAGGGCGCATAAAGCGATTTGTAAATGTTGGCCCAAAAAATCGCGGCTAAGCGGCATCAAGTCTTTTGATTACATGGATTTCTTTTTCTTCTCTCATGTTTCTGGCACAACACTTTAATTTATTCAATATATGCAATTGGTATAATAAATTCTTGTAACCGAATTGGAGCGAAAGATGAGTGATGGTGATGAGTAATTTCTATTTCAGATTGTCTCTATCGAATTTTATTATTTTTTCTCCGAACTATAGCACTTCTGCTGATTTTGTAATCACAAACAACCTTCAAATCAAAATTAACAAAAATATTCAATCAGTTCTATTATTATTATTCAATCCAATTCATTCGGCTGGTCGATTTCTTTCATTTATTTTTATACTGTTTCATTTTTGTCTCTACCCTGGATGTGAAAACTGTGAAGTGATTTAAATCGAAATGGAGAAAATATAAATTTTCTTTTCTTTGCCAATATTTTCTCTTTATTTTTGTTTATTTATGTTTCAGGATGTTGTTGTTTACTTCGAGTTCCACAAATACAAGTAAAATAAATATCTTTTATCCATATACGGAAGCAAAATTATATTGAATATCATCTACTTATGCACATTGACGTAGGCAGGGTGGGGCGAGTGTGGCGGTTGCCCCCCGGCGATAAGTCTATTATGGTAATTTTGCGTTTTCTATTTGTTTTTTTAATATCGGTGGAGTGATTCTTTTGATATTCTCCTTGTTCTTGACCCCCTGCTCATGGAATCCTGCCTACGCCCCTGCTTATGCATGTAACGCTTGTTCTCGTGTCGTTTCCGCGTGCTCGTATTCCAACAAAAAAGATGGGTGCGTTAAATTCACACCGCACAACTTTCCGATCGTAGAATTCATCGTTTGATCTGAAAGTTGTAATTGTCCAGAAATTTAGATATATTAAAATGTAATGAATGTTATGTACCTATCACTTTTTCGTACTCCGGAAAGAGAGATCTTGGAGACGAACGAAAACTCAACATCGAAATTTTGCCCGAAAAGATATCTTTCCTCACTGCATTGCTTCGGAAAGTAAAAAAATGACGCAAGGAAAGATGGAAAAGGCGGCAATCAATTTATGGAAGATTTGTTGTCGTGTACGTGACGCGCAAGAATTGAAATGGGGGACTCACCCGACCGATCCACCAACAGCAGTAGTATGTGTGCATGTGTTTGTGTGTGTGTGTGTGTGTGTGTGTGTGTGTTGTGCGTGTGTATGTGAATTGAACCGGTTGGTGTGTTGAAGAGGTGTCGGAGCGCGTCCTTCGAAAATTGGAACGTGCGAAATAAGTAAACGCAAGGATGAAGGATAATATGAAGTTTGTATGTACGAATCGAAGAGAGAGAGGCTGTACCAGGAATACATTCATTGTACTTAAGTATATACCTACACGAATACATTCGGGAGAAGCCACAAAGCACTTGGAGAGTCGCATCTCACGACTCACGACAATCATATAAAGAAAACGAGAATAAATATAGAAATACGCGGAAATAGGAAATGAAAATACGGGAAGTGTAAGCGCGCGAATTTCCTTATTTTGATGTGGCACAAATTCGCGTAACTTTTGTAATTGTTACTTTAAAGTTACAAAATTTAATTAGAACTGAACCGGCTGCAATGAATACTGATCGTTTTCATACATTTCGAAAATTTAGCGTCAACTCAACGACAGTACAAAATGATAATGCGACTAATATTGAATAACCCAATAACCAACCAATTTATTCTATTATAACGGCTTCGTAGAAGCGAAGAATAGAAAGAAGAAGTGCGAACAAACCCGCAGTCGCTATCGCTACAACCGCGAGATCCAATTCTAAAAATTGAATTTGCTCTCCCAGCACTCGCAGCACTCTCCACCTCCAGTATAGTGGGGTAATGTAAATTATATTAATTTCGTGTCCCCCTGTCCCTCATCCTCAGTTCCACTTCTTATTTTCTTATATGAGGCTCATTTAATAACATGGTCTAGATCCTATGGCTGGGTTTGTGCAAGCTAGAATTATTTTTGATAATATATAGCTACAACACTGACCCATCAACATTTACTAAATTTGACGTTTATTTTCTCGTTGGCTTGTTGGTAACGGCTTTGTCGCCTTTGTTTTGTAGCTTGTACAGTAGACTTTCACTTGAATAATAGTTAGTAGATGGGTAGTGGTAGGTATCATGGTATCTTACACCCATATATTTCATTTTTCTCGACTCGAGGCGTAAACCCGCTAGGGAATTTCGTTACATGAACGAATTCGGGGCACCAGTACCGGGACGGCACCGCTTTTTCTTTTTTTATACAGTTTTGCTTTCTAATCACCTGCTCATTATCTCTCTCATCTATAAATGCTAAGATATGTGTTTACTACAGTGATAGTGATGGCATTTGCATCAGGTGCAAACGTTTATGGAGCCAAAGTACCGGGATGCAATGATGAATGCACCAATGCAGGAATTGTTTGGATTGCACCCGGTGCAAACCGACTTGCGATCACTGGTTTAGGGTGATGCAATGTGAATAACAATTCAAGAAATCTAACGCGCTAAGAAATAATCGAAAGTATTCCGAAGAAGCGACATCGGCGCCATTTGCAAAGTAATGGACAAAAACGAATCAAATTTATTGTGATTTGTGATATAATCAGGTGTATGTTTCATTCCCTAATAGCTTTAGTTGTAAGTGAGAATATTGCTTCAAGGTAAGTGTGCATGACCGAGTATAGTCGTAATCCGCATTATACCTTTTTAGCGTCATCATTTTGTGTTTAGTTATACCATTTTATTGACAAAGAAAAAAATTACTACGGAACTAATTGATTGGTTAAAATAATTGATATGTACAGTCCTTCTACACAAACAAGAGACTTGGTGTGCGATATTATAATTGAGTAACGCTCTGCGATTGATAGGAGTAAAAATATATAATTTAGTTAACATATTTTCCGGGGCTCATGTTTGCTTAGAAGCGCTGTATTAGAAGATATATCAAAGTTTCGAATCTATATAAGCAAGTATTTTAATTATTATTTTATGTTTAAATGTTGACAGGAAAAGGAAAATGTCAACATTCTACAAACAAAAGGACAAAATTCGAATAGGTTTCGATGTTGGCGTTATTAAAATAGCATTTTAGCCTTTCAATAATTAATTGCATATATTATTGTACACGAGTGCAAACATATCCTGTATAAACACCAACGCTCCAATGCATTCTTTATCGTTTTCGCGTTTTTGATAGAATATGGTAACTCTTTAACTCGGACGGTTCGTGTTAGAACGCATGCGAGTCCTGCGCGTTTCATTCGGGTTCCAAATAATGAAACCGACGCAGGACGAACACCGATCCAACGTTGATAATGTAAAAGCTGCAGGGAACGGGGGCGCCAGTGTGACCCGAACCAGAAACGTCACTAACCACCAACCAACAGCGTCTTGCGAATTTTCACTGATACCGTATCGGAGTCAGTCTTGTTTCTGCATTAAAACATACATAACATACACACACACACACACACACACACACACACAAATATATCAATATCAATGCAAACGTGAACATTTCTATGTGTATTGGTTAAACGTGCGAATCCAAATTGCAATAATTTATAACAACACTAAGTTTTGAAGGTGCAATAAAATGTCGTGTTGTGTAAAGTGGCATTTATAAACGAATGAAAACTTTATAAGAAAAATACAAGTTACTATAAATATATAAGCGTCAAGAAGCACAAAATGTATTGTTAGGATAATATAATTAGGAATATGACTTTATAGAAATACGGTAAGTCTGGATTCACTTGAATATGAGTTCAGCGTCTACTTGTGTAACGAAAACGACTATTGGGAACCCAAAAATTCAGAGTGGCGTCACCTTGAAAATCTGCACTATTTCCTAGTCGTCCTTTGCGAACTGCTGTAGGTATATAGCACACTATAGTACAATCACCGTTGCCCGAAAATCGGAAAATTCCGGTTTTTGCTTCAGCTGCCTGTATACAGGGTGGATACAAATCGGCGGACAATCGTCAGGTAACTTTGTAGCGGGCGAATAAACTTGGAAAATCTTCATAACAAAATGTTGGAAACCTAGAAATGTCCTGATGCTGAGATTACATCAGGACATTTCTAGTCCTGAAAGTTCGAATATTTTTTGCGGTAAAGAAATTGTTAAATTGCAATTTAATCACCGCGTTTATTTCATATCGTTAGTAAGAAAGGCATAAAATAGAATATTAAGAGTTAAAAATACGCTTGGCAACACTGTACACTTTATAGTTTTTTAACTTAAAGTGAGCAAGTACCATGTTGGCGTAATTCAATTGCAGTTATCGTCACTTTGACATTTAATACAAAATTATTGATGCGGTGTTGTCATATCGGCAAAACTTAAAAAATCCTCGTTTCCAGCATTTTGGTACTAAGATTTTCGTTTTCTATTCACCTGATCTACAAAGTGTACGTGGCGATTGTCCCTCAATTTGTATCCACAGCAGGGCCGTACGCAGGAATTGTCATTTCCAAATTTCCAACCTTTCGATGATTACGAAGAAAATTCTTATTGCAGGGACATTTTCGGAGGTGTTCGAACACCCTAATACTCCCGCCCCTGGACTGGGTACGACCTTATCACCCTGTATAGTAGTATTTTCAGGCATGCTTGGAGCATTTTTTCAGCTTCAATGCAACCATTTCACCGGACATTGGGTGGATCGATGAACAAATTGTTTCGCAAATTCTTTCACCTGCAAATTTTTTCAAGTAGTTCCAACAACGAATTGGAAATTGTCTTTTCCAAGTTCTAAGTTTTGTTTCGGTTCAAATCAATTGTCAAAACTATTGAAATGCCATGCCAAAAGTGGTTCTTATAACTTTACATTTTTCATAAATAGATAAGAAATGAGCCCAAAACCGCTTAAGCTAGGTTTAAAAATCTGTTTAGGATTGCCGAGCATAAAATCGTTTTTGGTCCGGGATTGCCTATAGCCAAGGTTAATCCAAGTTTTTTCCTAATTTCGTACTTTTGTTGCAGATCAGCTACGTGTACGTCGTCCGGACAAAAATTTAACTCGCGAAAATGTCGATATATTGTGCGAGATTTGTGTGTCTAATCTTAAAACTTTCTATTTAAGAATGAAATATATTTGATCCTGAAGAGGATTAGAGTATTTACATTACTTTTAAAGCGCGTAATCGTGGATTAATTAATGGATGATGAAGCCTAGAGTTTCATTTGCGATTTCAATTAATTCGTAATACAATCTTCGTTGTAAAGAAAAAAGTTATTTTTTAGCAAATTAAATAAACCGTTAAAATGTGTTCCACGTTAACGTCAACGACGACGACATTATCATTATTTTCATTTATCCTGTTCACGTTAACATCCGGTTTTCTGTTGGACGGTGCGACAAATTCGTACTCGCAATTTCGTAAATGGGGAGGCGGTACAAATGGCAGTTTAGAATTTGAATTCAAAACGGAACAACCGAATGGTTTACTTTTGTATACGGACGATGGGGGTACGTACGATTTCTTTGAAATTAAATTGGTCGAAGGCGCATTGCGTTTACGTTACAATTTGGGTGGTGGTGCTCAAATCATCACCGTCGGACGCGATCTCAATGATCGACATTGGCACAAGGTGCACGTGCAACGTGATGAAGAGAAGACAACATTATCGGTGGATGGTGTGTCGCAGATGCGAACATCGCGCGGCAAAGATTTCACATTCGGTCGATTCTCAACCAATTCGGATGTATTTCTCGGAGGCATGCCGACATGGTACAACAATAAGCTGACGCTGTTAGCATTGCCGAGCGTTATTTTCGAACCGAGATTCGTTGGATCGATTCGTAATCTCGTTTATGCCGATCAGGAAGGAGGCTTGCAACGAAGACAAGAAACACGACCAAAGGATCATAGGGTAAGCCAAAATTCTTACAAAGCTTCTTTTTTTATTTATATCACTGTTTTTTATTTTATTTTTGGTTCTAAAAAACAATGTAAATTTAAGTACTTCGATAAAAAAAACTTAAAAACACTGTACTTAATTAGGTAATTAGTGAGGGATTTGCAAATACATTTTTGTCGACAATGCGGGAAATAAAAAACTAAAATATACTAAAATTGAATTCATATGGATAGGTAGTTTGGAGGTAGACAATTGGAACGACATGCAACTTAGCCATTATGAGCACAACATGTAATACGTATAAATTACTCAAAAATGCGCCTATAAAATAATAAAATAATGGCACTACAATAAATTGCTAAAAAACGTTCCGTTTTAATGAAAGAAAAAATGCGAACATTGGTTTACCGAGGTAGAAAACCAACAAACGCGGTGAAAGAAACTATTTGGTAACGCTGGTTTCTCTTCGCTTGTTTCAATATCTCCTTCGTAGCTTCATGGTTTAGAGTCATTATAAGCAGGACTCGAATTACGTAAATTCCTTAAAAATGCGCCTATAAAATAATAAAATAATCGTACTAATTACAATAATTTACTAAAAAAAACCACCGCACCATCAACACAAAAACTTTGAAAATACAAAAACCAGAACTCGAAAAATATTTGCTATATTTGCAAACCAGCAAAACCGACGAGGTTGAGTGAAAAATTCCGTTTGAATGAAAGAAAAAATGCGAACATTGGTTGACTAAGGTATAGAAAACTAACATACTAACTAACAACTATTTAGTAACGCCGCGACCCGACTGTTTCGATATCTCCTCCGTAGCTTAATGGTTCAGAGCAAAATTAATTTGTCTCATATTCCTTGGCTAGTTCACTTTTCGCATTATATGGCATTCCTACATGCGAATAAAATGAGTAAATATGTAAAAATGTGACCGAAACTTGTTATAACCATGTTTTAATCGGTTGTTTTCTCTTTTCATCACACGATTGTAAATACTGCGTATAGTGCATACCATTCTAGCATACCAAATGCCAAGGTACGTTATTGGCATCGGATCGACGAAGGAATCCTGGTCCTTGGTAAACGGATAGAATACCGAGCGCATATCGACATCAACATTGCGAACTAAATGGGGTGGGTGGTCGTATCGTAAATATGATACTGGTAGGTACCAGTGAAAGAGTGAGAGAGAGGTAGAAGGAGTGAATTACGATGTGAAGCGTTGCAATGTGCGGTATGCGTGGAATTAGCGTCCATGTAGGTTTCGAAGATCGGTCTTTGTTATTGTTATTGCATTTTAGGGGAATAGGAGGAGGAGGAAACGCCGAGTGCAAATATCTTTGCCTTAAATTTATATGATCTCATAACTCAACATTTATCCATGTGCAAGTGCAAGCAACACAATTAATAAACCATCAATGCCAATGATAACACAAGAACATAGTGTTTATAATTGGTAGTACCTAATTTGTTTCCGGTTTCCGGGTTGGCAATAGTTATTTTCGTAGCAACTTGTCGTTAACGCAAACTATTGTTGCATGTAACAAGCCGAAAGCGAGACAAAGGTCAAACGCAATCCCACAAAGTATGCAACCCAAAGAACAATTGTCAGTAAAATCATAGAACATAGAATGAGAAAAACGGAGGTGGACTAATGGATATAACGCAACAGTTTTATATGATAGTTATGTTAGGTTAGAGCAGCGGTTCCCAAACTTTCCGGCTTGCGGAGCCTTTTTTAAAATCAACTCTTACGGCGGAGCCCCTTGGGGCTGCCATACTTAAAATTACAAGTAATTTGTAATTTTCCGATAGTCCAAAAAGACATGCTTGATGATTTTGAAAGGATTTTGAGAAAAGCAGCAAAAGAAAAGTTTGCTTTCTCGGACAAGAATTTGCGTTCGTCCGGTAAAATTAACCAAAACTCATCCGGAAGACTTTGATTTTCAAAGGCAATTTTTAGATCGGCTTAAGATGTCAAATCTATAAGAATCTCATATCCTGCTGAATTTAAGCTTGATGGTTTTTTGTTCATGCTAAACATGTTTAGTACTCATTCAAAAATTCAAAATTATCAAGCATGTCTTTTTGGGCCAACGAAAAATTAAAAAATTACTTGCACGTACATTGAACTTGGCAAATTTTCAATCTGTAAGTATTTTTCACTCTTTGTATTGATACATTTTTATT
>JARJEB010018279.1:0-12625 GCA_030264535.1 Liometoxenus newtonarum | reverse complement strand
TATATATATATATATAAAATTGAACTATAACATCATCAAACAAACTTTGCATAATGGGCGTTCAGAGTTAACTCGAGTATGCCAACAAACCGCAATTAATCATAATTATGCTGTAACATGCACTAATCGATCAGTTAGAAAACATAATTCAATTCTGAAGGCTTCATTCAAATGGGAAGACACGAAACTATGAATAGTGGACGAACAATTATAATTAGTGCATGGAACATGGAATTAATGTTTTGGGAATTTTGGAAGTCACACGGGTATTTTGCACGTCTACAATATTTGTTAATGTTAAAAATATTAAAATGGACGCCAAAAGAAAAAGTGCTGCGTTGCTAAATTTTTCTTCACGTCAACCTCCTCCGAACAAAATTCCTGGCTACCTCGCACGAGGTCCTCAAAGTTCGATTGCTTAAATTGCAATATCAATCACAGTATGGCTTCCTATCAACACTTTGAAGGAAATTTTAATGTTAATTTTATATTAGAGTAAGAAAAGTGAAAATTTTTAACTTTTGTGAATTAATTTAAATAAGTCGGGGCGTTAAATTCGTACCGCACAACTTTCCGACCATATGCATACACATGGAAACTCAATGCATGGTCGGAAAGTTGTGCTGTGCGAATTTAACGCACCGATTTATTTCCAATGTGTGAAATTTAGATATTCTTTGCCTTTCAACTTTAAAGTGGCAAACTGGCGGACCACACTTTGAGAAGCACTGATCTTGTTCACAGTACTCGTTCGCATTCTCTATAGTCGTCTTTATTAGTTCCTTAGCGTTTCCATCAAAAAATTTGATTTACCATAGTAAATCACTCTAGATTACATAGCTTCCTTCATAATATTCAACAATTTGATATACCAACAATCACCAACTCATCTCTAGCATTCAAACACTGTTTATTAAATGCTATATAGACTCGGGAAGAAGGAAGCAAGGAAAGCTTCGTGTCGTGTTTTATTACGAACATAATTCTTACTTAACAATGTTATATTAGGTATACACGTTCAAGAAGAGAATTAACAACACGGGATACGATAATATTAACAAACATATTATCCCTCGGGAGGTATAAGTTAATTATTTCATGGTCGCCCGTATATGTACATTATTTTCTAGTATCGTCCTGATTTTTGGTGTATACATACGTAAGCGTAAATGAGTAGACAACAGGACAAAAAGTCCAAAAGCACTTGTAATTACATAGTAAGTTCAATTAATAAAATAGCAATAACCATGTAACATAACCTAAATCGTTAGCTATTTGAATGTGAATGTGATTACACATACTGCTAAGATGCATTTATTTTTCATATGTGCGTACCAGATGAATTCTGCGAGGAGTTCCCGCATAACTTTATTCCAACGCCTGGCTATTGGATCGAATGTTCCCGTCAGAAAATGGCCACCGACACGATTTGGGACGAAAGCGAATCTGATCATGAACTACCTGAAGGTGACGAGGACGACCGACATCTGAATCTCGACGAAAACGGACACAAAACGAGAGACCATGGTGAGTAGATACGAATGAGATCGTTTATAATTCAAGCGACCTTATTCGATGATTGTCGACTGAATATGTATGTTGAGGTGTTGACGAGCCGTAATTGTGTGGAATTTCCAATTTACATTCGAAAAAGCAGTGGCGGATTTCCGTTAGGGCTGTGTAGCCCCCAAATGTTCAAGCTAGCCGGTAGATAAGTATGCTGAAATGCACTTCAAAAATCTCGGCGACACGAAATCATAGGATACAAAACCATTGAATAACTCAGAAACCAAACTTTTTGTATCATTCTAACCGGCGTATCGTTCCGTTCTCGTTAAACATTGAGCCACAGCCGTAAAACGGCGGGGCCTCAACGCTCAGCTACGTATTTTGGCGACCAATTAAATTTTAATTTTTATGTTTTTTTATTGGCTCTAAAAATTTAAAATTTATTAGAAAGAAACTTTATACTCATCTATAGGTTGACCTCTTGGAGCCCTATAAAAACAAAATCCGCCTCTGATAAGAAGAGCGGTTTTCGCATGTCAACGGAAATGGAATGTATATAGTTTTAAATTTTGCAAATCGAATTACATCTAAGATCTGAGAAGCGTCAGTAATTTGCATATTCATTTAGAGTCTTTTTAGAAGTGCTTTCGAACCGAAACAAAAAACAAGTTTTCAAATTTTTGGATTATTTTACACGACTTTCATATTTTTTTTGCGTAGCATTCCTGATTATAAACTTATTAAAACTTTTGTACCATATAATGGGATCGAAAAGGAGTAAGATGAGTTAGTATGAACATGAAGTACTAGGAAAGTGTAACGCGCTTTGTAAAATCTTCAAATCCAACCCCTTGAGAGGACTTTATGGCGACATTAACTTTTTATTGTATTTCCGCTAGCAAGTGCGAACAATGTGCGTACAATTTGTTTGCCAACATGCGTCGATCTGCATATACAAAGTGTTTCAACAATAGATTTGGAATAAAGCTAAAACTAAAATAAAAGATTTCGATCACATTTTGGAACACTTAGTATATTTGATTTTATAAAAACAAAGGAAATGAATTACTTATGAAGCAAAAGCTTTCAAGCAATATTTAAGCTTACTTATAAAGTCAAAAGAATACTTACTATCCGTTTAGTGTCCTTTTAGTACTCTATAACCAAAAAAATAAAATTGATTTCTCATGGGGCACTTAAAACGATGAGCTTGACTGCTTGAAGAGCAGCTTGAAACATCTTGTCTCGAAGTTTAGGTTTAAAACATTTATCGAACTAATGGATGTCTAATCGTCTTTCTATTTTTTTTTCTTCTTTTTTACATTGGCTTACCTTTCCCTATGATGCACCGCGTTTCGTTAAAGGCTGCGAGGACTTATATGAAGACGACGAGGACGATGATACATCATCGCCGAGAAAGAAGACAACCATCGAAGAGCAATGGGAGAAGAATCAAGGTTTCGAATTGACAAGCGTCGAACAGGAGACGTACGAGAGGTATTTTTATGGTACTGAACATTGGAATTACTTCACGAACGACGAGGATCTCGGTCCTGTCATACTTTCCATCAAACAGGAGACGCTCAACGGACGAGATCAATTCAGGTTAGTGATGGCATATTTTTACGTTCCGAAGTTGGGTTTTCAGACTGAGAAAAAGTGCTTTATAGAGTGATGTGTGTGTGTGTGTGTGTGTGTGTGTGTGTGTGTGTGTTTGTCGAAAGGGTATAAAAATGCATTCATTTACTTCTTTTAACAGCGCCAAGGGAGTCTAGATAGCCAAGACAGAACAAAAAAACAACTTAAACTTATTTTTCTATAGCTCGCGCACTTTTTTGTCCTGCATCCACTTGAACCCCGAGCATACTTGTAGATCCTTCAACTCGTGTTAACAACATACTAGAAATCCGCGAGCTTTTCTACTTCTCCTCACATACCATTTTACTTTGTTCTCGAAGGCCGAAGCCTTCCATTCATTCACAGGATGTCATAAAATTGTATTAGTTAACCTTAACAAGGGTACCTACCTAATTTTAGGTGACCCGGGGGATGAAATACGGTCTTAACTTTTATTACAACGTTAATTTGAATTTGTCAGCGAAAAAGAAGTGGGAAAATGGAAAAAAAGTTTATTCGAAAAAAAATCGACCTAAGTTTTTTGAACATCCTGTATTCTATCAATAGGTACATTTTAACATCTGCATATAGTCACAAAGAATCGGCCTATTATACAACAACCTTTTGAGGATCACACAGATATTGCTTTTTTAATTGAATTCCCGGAAACTGTGGAAATGAAATTCTAATCTTAAATGTTACCCCATGTTACCCAACGTTTGTCGATGACGCTTCAGCTACCTCATTGTCTTCCTTCGCCCTATGCAAGGACGTCATTACGGCATACTTCTTTGCTCCTTTATTTATTAAATTCTATACTTTCATATCTTCGTCAAACAAGAATAATCCGTTTCACTCTCTTGTCTTAAAAATATTAAAATATTATCATATTCATCCTTTTATTATAATATTTTTAATTAGAGACGACGACATTCAGGAGTTTGACTTTTGTTGTAAATTTGCAAAATATTGCGTCAATTAAGGATACAAAATAACAAATGCATTCTGCTTGAGTTAATCTGAACCTAAACGATTAGTGAATTAATTAGCAAACGCTGACACATTGCCCATTCGTGCAAGTTATTTGCGTCCCAATATGCAAGAAGTATCATATTTTTTCATGTACTTATTATTCGCTTTGGCATATCTATGGGAACACTGACTCAAACCTCCGCGCAACCTATTTTAAGGAAAATTAAGCATTGAGTAATCAGTCATTAATTCCAAATTCACCTTCGTGTATTTCAGCATCGCATCCCAACTGAGACCCGGAGCCGTGAAGTAGTGCGCAGCATCGATGCCATACGCCTTATAGCAGGTTTTTCGAAATTGTTCGTAGGCCTCAGCCAGCAACAATGCATCACCTTTCAAGTACAAATCTGAAGAGTCACCTAAATTTTGACAGTGAAACGTATCCCATACATTTTTCGCCCTATGCAAGGACGTCATTACGGCATATTTCTTTGCGCCTATATTTAAATTCTATACTTTCATATCTACTTCAAACAAGAATAATCCGTTTGACTCCCTTGTTTTAACAATATTAAAATATTATCATATTCGTCCTTGTATTATAATATTTTTCATTATAGACGACGACATTCACGAGGAACGAGTTTAACTTTTGTTGTAAATTTGCAAAAAATTGCGTTAATTAAGGATACTAAATAACAAATGCATTCTGCTTGAGTTGATCTGAGCCTAAACGATTAGTGAATTAATTAGTGTAAGATCAAGATATGTTTAATTGAATTCTCCAGCACTAATCGTTTGCTCATCGTATTCATTTCCATCGTGATTTCAAAGAAAAATGCATTATGAATGTAAAAGTCCTCTAGGACTAGAATTATGAAAATACGACTTCGTGGAAAAGATAAGTCAAGCAATTTAAATAATAACATATTTAAAGCGCGTCTGCTTTTCAGTTTAATTCCATTTATTGTAAGGGTGGATTTACAATTGAAGAATTGAATTTACTACAGCGAGAGCGAGAGTTCGGAACATGCCGTAGTTTTGGTTTAGGTTTTAGCACCTTTTGAGAAAACGTAAATTTTCCAATTGTCAATGTCAAATCCTTTTAACCGCTTCATTCGGCTGTGCGTTAAGTCGCATAAGCGGTGCTTATAACTGAGCAGAGAAATATGTTTTGGTTGAAATTACCTATTCGAAATGTAGAATTCCAAGTATTTTATTGATCACATTATAACATACTTGCAATTCCAGCAAACCTTCAATATTTTATAGATCTTTAAAGCTATAAAATAAAATTTACATCAGCGACGCAAACGATTTATTGCATAACATTAAATAAAATTCAATGTATTCGATTTTGTAACTTGCAAGTTTTTTTGCAACAAAGAGGAAAATGTACAGAAATTTAGTGATATCAAATCGTCATTTCCACTTTCCGATCAGAATTACTTCCGGATCGTAGTGGTTATGGTTGGCAAGTTGTGTGGTGCGAATTTAACGCACCGATTTCTTTTACGATCGACGATTTCTTCGAAACCATTGTTAATTTTATTCGGTCGGAAAGTTGTGCGCTACGAATTTAACGCGCCGATTTATTTTATGCCAATCTAGTGACAATTCCAATGCATGATTCGTTCCGATTATTTTTACTGGTATCATCACTTTTGGCCTGGAGTTGTAGACATAACCAAATTGCAATCGGCGAACCATAAAATTTTAGGCATTAAATAATCGGACGTTATGCGTTTCAATCACAGAAAAGGGTTTAAATTGTTTTGATGAAATATTAATTAATAAAAGTGTACGTAGCACCAAGCAACGGTTTTTGAATATTTGAATATCAAAAAAAACTGAAATCGATTTCAATTAAAATTAATTGCAATTTGATTTTACAGAAATTTACGAATTTGTATTAAAGTCTAAATGAGTGCATGGCTTGAATTTATTAATTTTTTTTTTTTCATAAAAATTATGATATTCGTTCTTTACCGACCAATCCGTCAACGTCTTTCCTCAATTTGATATTCGCATATTTCATTAGATTAGGATCGACACAAGGAATTTTTAATGCGAAACTTATTTGATATTCACGAAGCATACTTGCACCATAGAAAATCGTAACAGGATTGAGAAAACGGGTGTAAAAATGAAAATGAAATTCTAATTCTAATTTTGAATTTATAGAGATTTACAGTTTTGACCTTGCCCTTATCAATCTTAATTTTGAATCTGAAAAATTAAGCCCGAAACATGAATTATTATAGTATTTGTGTGTGTATAAAAATATTTGTAAAGAAGTATTAAAAAATCAATTAAATTAAATCCGCAGGAAAACTTGACCTTGGATTCCTTTTCTTCTAAACTTTTTAATTACGCGGTTATTCGGAGATAAAATTCTGTAAGTTTGATATTTTTATTTATATTTTAGATCTTATTGATTTTTTACTTTCCGCCCACATAACGAAGATATGTAAGAATAGAAAAGACAGGTAGTCCGTAGTCCTGTCCTGGAATTGTCGATCACCGAATTAATTCAGATCGTAAACTGAAAATTGTACAGAAATTTAGTGATACCAAATCGTTATCAATGTCATTTCTACTTTCCGATCAGAATAAATTCTACGATCACTACTGACTTCGATTTGTTGTGTACTTGTGTGGTGCGGATTTAATTTCTTTTACGTTCGACGAGTTCTACTAAATCGTAGTTTATATGGTCGGAAAGTTGTACGGTGCGAATTTAACGCACCGATTTTTTTACTTTCCGACTTACACACAACTTTCCAACCACGCAACCACTACGATTTCCTAGAAATCGTCAATCGTAGAAGTTTTTCTGATCGGAAAATAGAAATGACATTGATTACGATTTGATATCACTAAATTTCTGTACAATTTCTATTTGCCGATCAGAATTACTTCTACGATCGACGATTTCTACGAAATCGTACTGAGCATGATCAGAAAGTTGCGCGGTGCAAATTTAACGCATCGATTTATTTAAAATTAAATTTAATATTTGATTCTTAATTTTCATATCAGTAAATTATCAAATGAAGCATTGAAGCGTTTGAAGGTTGATAACCTGATTTATAATTCCATAAAACTTCACCATATTCGTTCGTACGTTTATTTCGAATCGCATATCGTTCACATAAAATATGAATATCGATTAAATCGCATTTTATTATTGCGCGAAATCACAAATGGATATTTTGCGCTTCGATCTTTTGTTGTGTTTTTATGTGTTTCGTTCCTGTTATGCATCACAATCGCAGGACGCAGTAACATATAGATATAATCGCCTCTATCATCTCTGTTACGTGATGTGCTCGATGGCTAAACTCGTATAAATGTGAAATGTCCAAATTGATAACAAGTTATTCGGCATGTTGTCGGGGATTGTGATTGATGGCTCGTTCCGATTTTAAGTATGCACTCGACGAATCGATAAATGTATAACAATCGTGCGAACGCTCTGAAACGCGACGAATTCTACGACACGAAGAGAGAAAGAGAGAGAGAGGCACGCAAAGTGGAAGAGGTGGAAAAAGAAGGATGAGTTCGGTACGTTTTGGTTTGACGGGTTTTCTATTTACAAAATTCGCTTTTGTGTTTGTCTTCATTGCGATCACATGAGCAGTGGTCTATCCTTTTACTACCATCGAAATTGTTATAAGGATATGGTCTAGGAGCACTATATTCATCGATATTTTACAGTTACAAGGAAGTGCATTGATACTTGAATTTTACATAGAATGCACGTTACGTCGGGATTTATATAAAAATATTTCTCGATTGCTGATGAAATCTTATTTTGGTCCTTCGAAATGAAAGCTTTGAAGTTGTCGCATCTAAATCTGAAAAAAGTACTACGAAGCGGAATAAAATATTAAAAGAACCTAATTTTCTGAATTTATACAAAGTAAAGATATACCTACTTGAAGTTGAACTTTTGTAAGTAAGCTTTCCATCCTTTTGTAGATGACCCTCATCCATATATTATCCGCAACGAAAATCGATTTTCCACAAGCAAAACATTGTCATGCTAAAGTAAACTTAAATATATAGGTTTAACGCGTAAAATATACGATTTTGAATCAAATGATAAGTTTATGTGGGATGTGTGATTGTGTGGTATATGCGCTATAAATAATGTAATATTTACATTCCCAGCCCATTTCTTTTCAACCGCGCCCGGATTTTCTTCGGAAGCGCAACCAATGACGATATACATAAGCGCAAAAGGTACAAAAGGAAAGTTTTGGTTTTAAATAAAAAAAAACTGCTCGAGAATCCGCATGCACGGATCCAAGTCGCACTACTCCGAATAAGGATTGGTGACAGAGCTGGCTGCGCACTATAGGCCACCAGGCGGGCAAGCTCTTTCGTGGCCGTGGATACTTACGATATATCGCTTAATAAGTTGTTCAGTGCAAACAGTACCGATTTATTTTTTCATCATTCTATCATGAATATCAGAATGTATGCTTCAATTCGCTAAGCCAAATATTTGTACTCGCTGCCTTTCGAAACTCCGATGCCATCTGGTATTGAACGGATATTTACCGAAATAATATTTTCGTATCCTAGGCTTTTCTTATTTTCTTTGTCAAACGAGAATTTGATGCGTCGAATGAAGTAAACAACACCTGGTGCTGCTGCGTTGTGCAACAGACTAAAATCCTTACTGCCCTGTCTCCTAATGAAAGCCGGGAATTTTATTGCATAATTTGAATAATCCCGGATTTGTCCGTTGGAATTTAATTTCACCAAGCAAAACCGGTCTTAAATGAAACAACATTATTATATTATGTTATGTTCTCATCTCTTTTTATTTTAACCTAAATGTTATCGTGCTACAAACAAGGATGGCAGATATTTAGAAGGAAAAAAAAACAGTAAAGACTAAATCGCTTTACCTTTTTTTCAGCGTTGCCTAAATCTAAATCTAAAAATTGACTAAATGAAGGAGAAGAAAACATAATAAATCGTTTAAACTGGTTGGTGTCATGTTGCGATCTAATTTGAAATGTAAATTTATTTTTTCTCTGCGCAGGATTTTAGTACGGGCTATTAGCTACACCGTACATGGATTGATTCCTGCCAGTTGTGTTTTCGCTGATAGATATAATAGAGAAGAAGTGGTTCGTTCGCTGGGCAAGGAAGTCAACATCAATCCACCGTTAACTCTTGGTCAGTTACCAGACACGCCCGAGGAACTTCTCAAATTGGATCAGGTACGTTGTGTCGTTTATTATCCTCTATCTTGTTCCTTTTTTTGTTTCGTGTTTCTCCAAAATCTAAAAAAATGTTCCACCAATTTGGATTGTTCACAATCCAAGCAAGACAAGCACAAGTTTTCATTCGAAAAATAAATGTAATTTAAAAAGAAAAAGAAGCCAATCATATAAAATGAAAATTACATTTTACGAATTATTATTGAGTCTGGTATACGTATACCTTAAGGCAGAAATTGCAAAATATATGTTTCAACATTTTCTTTCTCGATTATAGTTTACTGCATCAGTATTGGCATCCATAGTCGTGTTGTGCGTATTTCCGGAAACGAAGGTTCGTTCATAAATTATTAAGCGACTTCTACGTTCCGTTTTGTACGAGAATATTAAATTTTCAAATTTCCACATTTCTGTGTTTCGTTCACATTCCCAACATTCATCAGTTTTTAAACAGCTACCCCAAAACCCAGAAGTTTTCGATTGATTAATGGATTTTTTTTTATATACGTTGATGGACAAAAAGGAAGTTACTTCATACTTATGGAACGGCTTCATGTGTTCAAACAAAAATTCGCTGTGTCCTTTCGTCCGTTCGTGCACAATTGATTTCTCTCTACCAGTCTACACTAATCCGTCAACGGAAGTATTTGCATTGGTGGAAATTCACTTTGTAAAAGCGGCTTCAAATGCACTAACTCCGAAATAAAATTTCGATCCAACGCTTACAACCTGTGACGGAGCGACGCAGGATTAAGATGGGTATTAATCGCCCGTAGATAATCAATCAACGTTTATTTGGAATGCTCGGGTTCCGGTTCGATCGTATTTGCACTTGAAAGTTGCTCAGATTCATATACACTTTGTATTTGTGTCAGGAATATACTTCGTCTTCAAGAAGGATTTAACTAATTTTCTCAACTCAACTCAAGTTAAAAAGCCGGCGGATCCTAATACTAACTAAATGATAATTTAGCATAAAAGGAATTAAACGAACGTAAAATTATATTACTTTCAGCTTTTGTATATAGGAAATAAAATAAAATATTAACTTGAAAATTTAATATCAAATTATGAGCAATTGCAATTAATAAATGATGGCATCACGCAAGGCTTCGAATTAGAATCAGAAAATTGAAATTTTACTATCAACAAGACTTTATTTCAAAATGAATTTAGTTTTATTCTGAAGCTGTTTGTAGTTCAAACCAACATAAAATCTAGAAGATTAAATTGCTCGTTAACTTTTTGAAAGCCCCATAAATCTTGCAAGTCGTAGTCGAGTCAAAAGGAACTCGACTAAAGACTTGTTTCCTAAAAAATCCTATTCAATTGAAGCACAACAATGGACGAAAAATACTTGAAATTAATTTAGTTTACCCTCTCACTTTTATACTTTTTATACGTTAATTCGTAATTGCAGAAACATAGTTAATGCTTCTTTTTTTCCATTCAAATGGGGCAATTACGTATGAAATTCTTGTTTCATAATAACTTATTACAACGCACACAATGTAAGTAATTTAATGTACAAAGTTAGAAAAATTATTGCGTATTTTATGAACATCTTATGAGCGAATATAAAAAGTGACGCTGTCAGTGTCCACGTAGCACAATTTTAAACTATCTCCTGGAAATTGGTTTCGCAGAAAATCATAATAGAATTGATACACTAAATATTTTGACGCATCCGAGTTCGTCTCTTTTGCATTAAATTTCGAGAGGCCTCGTTTGGTGACCTTCGGCGTGTCAGCCATGTTGTGTGGATGTTGGAATTCGCGGGAATTTTAAATTTGCTATTTGCATTGTGAGGTAAATTCAAATTTCCCGCAAATTCCAACCTCCAAACAACACGGCTGACATCCCGAAGGTCACCAAACGAGGCCTGTCAAAACTCAGTAGACGAAAAATACTAGAAATTAATTTAGTTTACCCTCTCACTTTTATACTTTTTATACGTTAATTCGTAATTGCAGAAACATACCTAGTTAATGCTTCTTTTTTTCCATTCAAATTGGGACAATTACGTATGAAATTGTTGTTCATAATAACTAATAACAACGCACACAATGTAAGTAATTTAATATACAAAGTTACAAAAATTATTGCGTGCATTCTAACAATAAATGCGAATACACCCTTTTATAGCATGATTTGATGGTCGTTTGTAATTTACATCTCGACATCAAATTGTTATTCACGAATATGGCGAGGAAATAGGAAATTATTACTCGACGCGCTTTCAATAAATTTCTATTCGTTTATTTTGTTATTGCAGGTTTTTATTAAGTCCGAATTGAAAGTGGGTGTTATTTACGTGCTCGAAGGACAGTATGCCGAAGAGGAAATCTTAGACAATAACGAAAACTCACCTCTTTTTGATGAATTTCTGCAAGTACTGGGCGACAAAGTTCGATTAAAAGGTTTTGATAAATATAAAGGAGGTTTGGACACCGTACACGATTTAACAGGTTCGTAAAACTTTCCCATTGCCTACAGGTCAATTTTGATCCGAACTCAGGAGTTTTCGTATTCTGAATGCTCTACTAAGTTTGAGCAGGTCAAATTGTGTGTGTAAAAAGAACACGGCAGTAGCTGAATAAAGAGCGAGTACGGAGCCAAATCCATAGGTAGTTTTAAAAGGGCCTAAAATCGGGCCAAAAATGGTAGGAGTAAGAGTGGGGATATAATCGAGTTCTCTTATTGGTTTGAAACGTTGAAGTGGCGGGAAACTCAAAATTTTGAATTTAAAACAACACAGCAACTAAAACAACAACAACAAAAAAACAATACAGAGACAACTAAAGACAACAATAAAACAACTAAAACAACAATCAAACAATATCATACAACTAAAACAACAACTAAAACAACTAAAATAATAACTAAAACAACTAAAATAACTAAAACAACTAAAACAACTAAAACAACTAAAACAACTAAAACAACTAAAACAACTAAAACAACTAAAAAAACTAAAACAACTAAAACAACTAAAACAACTAAAACAACTAAAACAACTAAAACAACTAAAACAACTAAAACAATTAAAACAACTAAAACAACTAAAACTCTACAAACAACAAAAAACAACACAGAGACAACTAAACGACAATATAATAACTAAACCAGCAATTCGATTTTATCCCCCACCACTTTTGGCCAGATTTTAGGCCGCTTTAAAATTACATGAGAATTTGCGCCAGGGCCCGCTTTACCTACTTAGCTAATTGTATCGACTTAAATCTTCAAAATTAAAAATGACAATAGATATCTACGCAAATCCTTGA
>JARJEB010018278.1:0-39129 GCA_030264535.1 Liometoxenus newtonarum | reverse complement strand
TATCCAGCTGTCTTCGCCCATGTTCCCAATCTTCGTCAATTTATTACTCAATATACTCACGGCATATAAAGATTTACTTAAAATATTTGGTTTGTTAATCAAACTTAACTTCCTTTATTGTTCTCTTTAAATGTGCATTACCTGAAATATTAACAAATAAATTGTGAAACCAAATACTCAATTCTATTAAATAAAGCCGGCTATATATTTTTATTAGTTGAATGTTTTTCTCAATTTAATCTCAACATCAGGGGCCAGTTCCGATTTAGCGCCGGAGCGCGCCCGGGCGGTGCATGCACTGAGTCCAATTTTCGTTGGGTTCAGTGCAGATCGTTTTATAAATTAATGTTACACTGACCGAAGCATTGACAGGTCAACGTCAAATAACCTTGGTTGCAATCAAACAATGACCAGCATTGGGATTTTTACCAAATGGTGAATCGAGTGAGGTAAAAGATATTAACTTCCATATGAACCAGTGTAAAGTTTTACGTTTTCAAAGTGATATAAATAGTAATTTATACGATAATTTGTATTTTTATCAGATGCATCTGAAACTATACCGAGTGCTAATCCTCCTCGAAGCACCATACTGTCGTCACATTGTTTTGTAAAAGTAGAAAATGTTTTAAATAATAACTTGTGGCGTAGTGAAAAGAAGTGGCAAATTTACTGCAAACATCTTATTATTGTTGCATGTTGCGATTGAAGATGTTGGCAAATTTTGTGTAGGCACTGCAGAAGGATGATTTTATGACGAATATCCAAAATCTTTTAAAAAGTGATTAGTGCACACTTTCAGATTTTTCGTAACATTTTTGGCTTGCTTTAATTTATTAACCCACACGACAAAGCCTTCCTTTTCAACAATTACAGACTGGCTCGTTTTAAACTACCGAAGTTTGACCTTTCAGTGGTGGAAAGGAATAGAACGATAACTTGGGATTTCGTGATGCCATTGACTAGCATCCAAAGACACTGCAACTGCGGTTATTCATATTAATTATATACGTGAATATAAAGTATAAACAATAACCGCGAACCGAGGAACAAACTCAAAATTTCCATGGTTTCTACCATTAGATTCTGAAGGAATGAGCTTTGCTATCCTCACTATTTTATTTCTGTGCTTTAGCGCCAGAGGGCTACGGGATAGCTAAAAAGGCCAATTGTTTGCTGTTTGTGTACGGCTATTGGTAGATCCTCGGGTCAAATCGAAAGCCACTATTGTGTTTGTCGATGATGATGATGATTTTGTGGGTGCGTCCCATGTAAAATCGTGGTATCTACCTAACATACGAAAAGAATGCGTTTTTGCAAATGCATTAGTGATTCTGAGTACAGAGTGGTACAGAGTATCGCGTACCATGGTTCCAGTTCCATTCCATCCATTGTGCTCTTGGAACATTCCACATCTAAAAAATACTTGAGGCACCAGTAATAGTACAATGGTGTAAATGTAACGAAAACAGAACAATTGAATAAAGAGATGGAATGAAATAGAAAAGTGCCCCACAATATACATTCTTGTTAACGAAATCTTCTGTTTCTTAGTGCTTCTTTTTAGGTGCTTTATTTACGAAAAAAAGCTTATGGAATATATTTCTATTCATTTCGCATCGATTATAGGTAATGCTTGATAGCAGATAAAGAAATAAATATGCAAACAAATTCGATGTAGAATATAATGATGGTTAACAAAATTTAGTGATTATAAAATCGCTAATATTTGAATTTACCTATTGAGCGACTCAGGTACTTTTCGAAAATTACGTAGATGCGCTAGAAGTGCAGGTGGTTCAGTATAGGTGTAGAAGCAAAGATGGGAGAAACGTGCATTTATTTGAGAGCAAACAAAAATTGTAAAAGATTCACAAACAAATCAACAGAGGCAGGCCAAGAGCATGTTTTGTTTGCATATACGTGCGTACACCACATAAGCGCAAATTATGTCTAACCTCGGTCAAACTCGGTCCAACTTTCAGACTAAAAGCAAGAACAAATTTTGACTTTCACTTCTTACTTTTTAATAGCTGTATGTGCGCCGCCGTTGCTTCTGCATAGCACGAACACACACGCGGCTTCGGCTTTTAGTGAAGTTGGAGCTGGGTATGGCGTGGCCTGCCTTTGTCGGAGTTGTTGTCCTAGGTAGTCGACACTGCGAAGTGTTAAGGTAAATCGAGCGGCGCACTTTCCCTTAGAATCAGTTTGTCAACGACCATCGACTCAGCCAGCAATCGCCAACTAACAACCATCATCAGTTAACGACGGACCATCAATATGAAGTCTTCCCTTCAGGTAAACTGTAAACAATATACATCAACATTACCTAATATAAGGACCACATTGTTAGTTCGCGATTTTTTAAACTGGAAGCTATGGCTGGGTCATAATAATTCATAATGATTGCGGCTGTAGAACAATGAATGGATGCGGAATGCAAATAATTAATTACTTGTGTGCAACGCAACGCGTATAATTCATATTAAATGTCTTATAAGTATATAGTTTGGTATAAATTTGTAGATTTGTTTCTTGGCATGTTTGCTTGCCGCGTTCTATGCGTCGGGCCCAACGTCTGGCAGACCGCAGTCTGGTGCGACCACACAACGACCGGAAATATCAGAGGATGCCTTGAATATGGCCCTAAACGACAAACGCTATTTGATGCGACAACTTAAATGCGCTTTGGGCGAAGCATCCTGTGATCCAGTCGGTCGAAGACTCAAAAGTAAGTATTTTTTAATAATTGTTGATTGCAAAATGAATGAATCACTTAAAGTGCCAATTTCACTTTCGTTCATTACGTCCGTTGATTCGATAACAAAACGAATTCGAACTCGTCAACGAGCGTAGAAAGTTTTACTGTGTCACTCTCGTTTGTTATTACCAAGAAACGATTAAAATTATTATAACTTTTTATTAGAATTTTTGATTTAATTGAAGTTTTCATATTTTTTTATCTTCTATGAACCTTTTTCTTCGTCACGCATAATTGTAATTATTGCTTTTGCAGGTTTAGCACCATTAGTGCTACGAGGTTCGTGTCCACAATGTACGCCAATGGAGATGCGTCAGATCCAACGCGTTTTGGCGCACGTGCAACGCAATTTCCCGAAGGAATGGAACAAAGTCATTAATCAATATGCTGGATAAATCAACAGAGCATCTTTGACACAAACAACATCACAACTTCCTTACAACATGCAAATCAAAACCTAAAACTAGAGATAAATCAGTAAACTAGAGCAAATCTTAGTTAATAATTGCAAGGAGTATTGTTTATACGTGTAAAATTATTGCTATAGTGCCAAAAACTTGAATAATATGATACCAAACCATCAATTACTCGTTAATTAGCTAGGCTCGGAGTAGATTCGAAACGAACATATATAATGTAGTACTAGAATTTAATTAATTAATTTGTTCGAGAAGCGTAGCAATTGGAAAGTTGTTGCAATTGTTACAATTACCTACGTAATCGGATATATTTTTTCAACATCAACATTCATTTGAAAATGGCATTTGAATATTAAACCAGTAATTAATAATAAGTAAAAAAACATTGAAGGAACACATGTACATTAAATTAAAAATGGACAGAAAATAAACAAAATTTATTTCATAAATAAAAATGTTTCTTGGCCATTGGATGAACAGCGCCTTTAACTCAAGATTGTTTCCTTGATTTAAATGAATTAAGTTATCAGCTGATTGTTAAGAGTTTATGACTTTTTGTGTCACGGACTCGCGTGTTTAATTACTGTATATTCGATTTGGCACTCTACATTTACGAGTACATTTCACTCAATAGTGTAAAACTGCAAAAGTGTCTATTCACGTTCGCATTGTAGCTAGGTATGTACCTACCTATAAGTATATTTAGTGAGTGAGTGTTGGAGGTGAGCTATTCTGTCTCTACGCATACACAATAAGTACTCATTCGGATTTTAAAAGAATTAAGGGTTGATACACGAACGTGTTTCGACATTAGTTTGCCAATGATTTTGTTACCTAATCCTCTTTATACATGGAAACGCTTCTACATCAGTTTGTTTCAAACAGCGAAAGAGTTAAAATATAAAAACACTATGAAACGAGAACAAATGAAAGAAAACATCAAACCACAAGCTATAGAAACAATCCTGCGGAATATATGAGAAAATACTTTGTCATTGCTTTTCATCACATGAAAAGTTTACATTTTTCAGTTGCTCTATATCCTCCTGCTTAAAGCTCTTATCATCATGCTTGTTTTTCTTTGGCTCTGGACATTTTTATTTCGATACTGCCGCAATGCTTTGGAATTGTCCACACTATCCTGTTTCAAGGCTTACGATATGGTGACGACATTCAGTTGATAACCATGTGAACAGTGCATAAGAAAATATACTGCGGAAATATAATCGAGTCGCAATAGTATGTGCATATAGCCTTAGTAGGAATTTGTAGCGTGAGAGTAGAAACACATGATGAATTCAGGTCGGTCATATGGAAAACTCAGTGAGATCATGCCAAGCATAAAGCATACATAATGGCATTTTAAGATACCGCAACGGTGGATCACCAGCATCGCTGCATGTTTCCTAGTTTCCTTACTTTACAACCAACCACCGAATCGCCCTTTTAGTTTCTTACCGCTCACTTCCAGCTCCAGCCTGGAAGCAGAGCCTGGTTTGAATTTTTGCTCGGCTTCAAAAGCAGGCCCAGGAATTCGATTAATTCGATGAAAAACGTACAAATTAAAAATGAAATCGTTTTAGGTACTATACATATATGTATGTACAAAGTACATCAAATGATTTATTATTCTATTATATTCCGAAATAATTGACCGATCGCTTCGTTTCGAATTTCTTAATAAAAGTAAGTATCTAATTCCTTCACTCATTCGTCACTTGTTTAATCATTAAATTCATTCCTCACATGCGGATTTCAAACACTTTCAATAATTCAGTTAATAAAAGATAATTGTTCACATCAGACCAGCAACAGGCTAAGAGCGAAACTACATTTAATTTTAAACGGAATTCATTTGGCGAAATATTTGCCATTACTATATGTATACAACCAGTGGAGAAATTCTATGTTAGTTATCAGAGAATTTAATATCACATGTGAATAATCTTATTCATTAATTTCAGACAAATATGCACTGCCATCAAAAGTGTGGAAGCTGTTGCGAAACAACATAAAGATTGACCAAAAGCTAGCACGAAATGGTCCTGCTGCTAGTTATTACTGCATATAATAGCATCTAATCCAAAGTGCCCGAAGCTGTCGCTCATAATAATAAAAGATATGCATTTGTGTCAACTGGTTAGTTGAGCAGCACGACTTTATGTCTGTACTGGTAAACTGGTATGATTTTCACGTTTTTGTTCTTCAGTAACTTGGCAAGGGAAACTCTTTTCACTCCAACATGTCAATAAGTTCGGTAGTAACAATAACTGACAATGTGGTGTTGGAATCAGTTGAATGAAGTCTGTCAATCGTTAGGTACGTAGGTCTGTAGGCAAAGAGGCGTCAGCTGGACATAATGAACAAAAACTTCCAACTCTGAACTCTTACTCTTCGACCTGATCCATTCGTGTATGTTCCGTTATGGGGGGCGGTGGGATGAGGTGGTCGATGAGAAAGGTTGAAGTTCATAGTCGCAGATGCGGTTGATGGGCAGGCCACCACCAAAAAAGCAGGAATCGAACGATGGCCTCATGTCTTGTCGCATGTACGATTACCACCAGAATACTGACAAGTTGTACCAGTTGAACCATCTCACACAAGGCGAACCACTAAAAGACCCTTTTCGGAAACGACGAGCAGCGTGTGCCACCCTTGTGGAGTGCTGGAACGCAATAAGGATACCTAAATGATATTTATCTTTCGGCCTTCCGTTCTTTCGATATTTGATAGACCTAGATTGAATACAAATATCCAGATAGGAAAGTGGTCGAAGAAAAAAAAGTTAGATGTGTCGGAACTTAGAAATGCTGCACTTCCTTCTTTTCTAATGACTCATGCTGCTGCCTTTATTAGGATTTTGAATAAAATTGTTAAATTAATAAATATCAGTTTGTGGTTTGGTCACAGGCAAACAAAATAGAAATATAAAATCGAACAAATAAAAACATTGCTGCGATAGGAAAATGGAAAACTTTATTAATAATCGACTACTAGTTGCCTGCTGGCTGTAGTCGAACACGCCATATGTGCGCGCTTTCTTTGCCCTTTTTCCCCATTTCTGATTCCAGCTCTTCCTCTCATTATATGTATCTTCTCCCGTTCGTATAGCGCTGTGCTGCGTTGGGTGTTACCAACATATCCTTGCCAGAACTCTCAACTATCGACCAACCAACAGCTGCATACGAATGGAAGTATATGAAAAGGTTTCAATAGCAGTAGGAGCCGCCACCGGCGGCGGACCATGGGTAGATTAATTTTCTGATAATTTACATCGGGCGTATATTAAAAGCAAAGCCAGTTTGTACATACACAATGAAAAATGATTAAATGGATTTTCCAATATATTCACTATATTTTCCAATTAACGCTGTAATATTGGGAATTTCAATTGTACAATTCAAACGAAACCATCTAAATCGATTATGCTTGCAGTTAGGTATTATTGCATTTTGCATCGTTGGCGTTTTTACAACTATTTTTTTATAAATACATAAAATTGAGAGCAATAAATTTGCATTAGAATTTTGTTACTTTGCTTATCATTCGAATTTAATAATTAGTCGTAACAGAAAATCATTGCTTTAATTGGCAATTCTGTTTCATATTTAATGACACATTCAAACAAAATTTTATGTTTTTTAAATTTTGTAAATTTTTATTGAACGCTTATCGCTTTTCCGATGAGATATGCAGGTATGTTTTCGTGCTAAATATTGAATATACTTCATTTTTATCCTTTTCTACTCTTAATAATTTATTCGCAAAGTTTTTCGCGCCGCCAAGTGGAAATTTCGTGCACAAATATCGAAAATATGCACAAGTTCTGTATGTCTATGTACGCGTTTGTAAGCACTTGCAACTTGTGCTCATGGTTTTTGGTTGAATTCACCTTGTAGGAACACGTCATGGCATTGGCACAGCAAAATGAAAGGAAAGATCGTATAAAATATAGACCAACACTATTGCATTGCGATCGCAATGACGAGACGACGTAACGTGTAACGGATGTTCGCTTGGTTTCGACTGAATATGGAAGGAAAGAATAAGTTGCTTGCAACTCCCATTCTTTCAGGTTTTTTACAGTTTTTCCGCGTATATGTGGATGTAGGTACTCCAAATTGTTGGCACAAGTGGTGGTTGTGCGGTTGAGCAAAAATACGTCGCTAAAGGTATGAGAAAAGCGGAAAATCTGTGAAATCTGGAAAATATTAATACTACCGTCTTCGCATTACGAAGGCGCATATTACATAATTCTCTGCTCTTCACCGAAGCAAGAAGGCAATGAAAGGCATCAGCGTGGCAACTCCGCCGGAAAAAGAACCTGAATTGCCAAATTGAAAAATTCCGTTACATTTCAAATTTATTCAATAAAAATACGGAAAGACACGGATAAATTCAATATTCGTTTAATAATCATTAATGTTTATACCTAGATTTGATTCCCTATTGAACCATTCATTGAGTGTTGATAATTGAAATTCTGAAATGCTCTTGGTGAGTGAAGCAAATATCAGCTAAGCAACAGGAAAGAATTCCTGCAATTTTGTGAAATTCGCTCGTGATGTGGAGTAGTATTAATAGTGCGCGAACATGCTGCACACGTCTCTCACATACTGACTTCGATTGTATGAACTTGTGCGTTGTGCGGCCCTTGCAATTCCAATCTGCCCACCCATCTAATATAGCAAAATCACTGCAGGCGTTATCAGAGAGTTGATATTTTTGTTCTCTTGCCTTTTGTTACGGCAGCGCAAAAGCAATACTAATACCAAATTCATTCTTTTAATGTTTTTCTTTACCCAAATAAAGCAAAAAGTAAAGAATTGCAAAAAAAAGGCATAAATTGTTAACTGCCTAATAAACTATGAAATGCTTTTGACATTTTACTAATTTATTAGGTATTTTATTAAATTAGCTTACGCTTTAAATTATATGTTATGTTGTAATGAATTCAATACAGTTATGGATGTTTAAAATGTTTAAAAGTTCGTTTACTGATGTAGGTAATTAAATTAAAGTAATTATGAAATATAGTTATAGTTTTTTATACATTCCCAACTTAAAATGTTAATAAATATGCATTCTGTGCTTATCGTTGCTTATTAATAATTAAGTAGAAACTAAAAATAAAGAAAATAAAATATCCGATTCTGAAAACTGAAGTTTAAACTTTGCACTTTTTAAAGGAAAACGAGTTTCTTGTCGTAAGTTTTTTTTTCGTTCGTTTCCACATCCTCGCCAATCGTCGTTCTACAACACTGCAGCTAACAACTTTTGAATTTTCATAGTTTCTTCTTCGTTAACCCTTCGCGTATACTTTTACTATCTTTGTTTATACATATCTTATGAACTTATTGATCACTTAGCAGTCGGTGTAACTCATTTAAAATTGTTTTACCACTTCGCATGTAAACTTGCAGTGGTTTAAGTAGAAAATATAAGCAAGGTAAAATCTAAAGAATCAAAAAGTATAGGTACCTATATGTGATACAGCTAAGAGCATTAAGAAAATTGTGAAAAGCAAAGGAAAATTAAGTAAATCGGTTCGAATCGCACTGCACAACTGCACGAACAATCCACAAAAAGCTTGCTGTAGGTACACGTAGAAATTTGCAAAAAAGATTTCACCTGAAACCATTACTTTCCTTTTACACCTCGCAGAATACAGTCGCAAAGTAAAGAAAAACAGGAAGATTGCGGAGAAAATTTGAAGGAAAATCAGAGAAAATAATAATCAGCCGTTGGGAGTTGTATACGAATTCGAATAAGCAGTCGGTGCAGGTTTTGTAACTAGAAAACTAAACGATAACGACAATGAGGTGAATATAGGAAACGAGAAAACGACGACTACGACGATGACGGCGACGACGGTGAAAATAAGAAAGACGATTGTTGTATCCTGACATTATAATAATATACCTTCTTTTTTGGACAAATGAACAACTCGAGTGAGATGGTTCAACAAAAGGCACCCATTTATATAAATCATTTCGCGTTTTTCATTCCCCTTTTCGTTTCTTCATTTTTTAAGTCATATTTAAGCGAATATGTTTTTAACAACTGTTTCTTGTTTTTTATATCTTTATTATATTCAGATATTTTGCTTTATACCATTTTCATGACCGTATTATTGTTACTGACATAATCAAAACTTACACAATCACAAAGTAATGAAAAGGTCCGCTGAGTTTACTCAACCTTATCTTATAAGTATAGATTTGCCCAAATTCGGATGTTGTGTTAACTCGTTGTAGACTCGACTGCAATGGGAGCAGTGGAAACTGACGTGTGCTCCTGGAAAATGCAAAGCATTGTAAAGGGACCCATGTATTATATCTGCATGTGTGTGGCCGGAATTGACGCATAATTTTCGAAACCCGACGTTTGCTTTTGGTTACTCGCATCCATACATTGCATCGCATTATCGCGGTTGAACCATCGCGCTGGTGCACTGCAACATTCAGATTTATGGCCGAATGCTAAACTAAATGCTGCACAGTGTATAGTTTCAAAGTAAGCCAAGCCAAGCCAAGCAGCTTGCAATCTTGCATACTCGTATAAGGATTCGTCATTATACTGCCAAAAATGGTATCTGGTAAATTTATTTACAAAATTACGAAAACAATAAATCGTTCGTTCTCATTTGTTAATCATCCATTTTGGAAAGTTCACTATCAAAGAAAAGCAAAGAATTTTATTGTGAAAATTTAATTACCAACTAGTCTTTTCATTTCCCACCATAATGGTTTATAAGTATTCAGATTTGAGATTTCGCGTTCACACTTTCATACAAATTATCTGTTTTGTATATTGTTGCAAGAAGAAGTAGCACTTTGATATCCCGCTTGGAACGCCTCTATCGTCCAGCCGGAAAAGCTTGCTAGCAAGATAAGTCCGCCCATTTAATAACGATGAAAGCAACGAGAAAGATTGCCGTTTGCAATCAGCAAATAGAAAGAGAAACTAACTGGAATAAAATAAAATAAAATTAAAAGTAAGCATTTTCCAGCAATTTCTTCCCTCTTTATATTCACATTTCTCGTCATTTTTATTATGTTTTCCTTTTGCTTCTGCTTCGTTGCAATTTTTTATTTCCCTTTCTTCAAAAAAGCACGGATTCATTTTATTTATTGCATTGCATTGCCACTGTGGAGAACAGGGTCCACCGACAATTAATTAAAAATCTATTCATATCTCCCGCGGCAAGTACTTTCGACTTTCATTTTATATTCAACATTGTTTGAATGCAGAGTGACGGTGAGCCGCCGAAAGTGGCAATTGTAAAAGAGTTTTTCCATAATCACGTTTAAACGACGAAAGATGAACGGACAAAGGAACGTTTTTGCATTGCACCTATTCAATTATATTACTTTTATGCTTCGTTGTCATACTGCGATAAATAATTCAGTCATAATCAAATACTGAAACGTATAAAAACAACTAAAAACAGAAAAAAAGAGAATATTTTCTTGTTTTGCAGCAATTAAAATCCAAATGTACTCCTAAAGTTTTCTATTTGGTGCTTTGCAGAGCAGTAAGTACTGCATTTAAAAAATCATTAATAATAATCAACGTTTTTGCTCTTTTCAGAAGTAGAAAAGGAATATTGAGAGGTATGTACCTGCATAGCTGCGTCTGCTTCGATTTATAAAACTCCATTAGTTTTACTCAAGTAAATACAAATTTCACGAGTGCTTTTTAAATAAAATATGAAAAGGCTTGGTTTGGTATACATCGGTACGGATCACTCAGAGCAGCGTATATGCTGGTATGCTTTTGCCTAGGAGTGAAGCCTGCTGCACAGCTTGCCCTTAGAGCATGTATAGGAAGTTTCTCTGAAAACAATAACTTCCTTTTATATCTTCGTTATTCGGTTGGAAAATAAAAATGCATGAAAAAACGTCTATCTATATAAATGTATAACTTATTAGAAAGAAGCTGAAATACTTATAGAAACAAATAAACAAACAAAAGTTTTCCTATCTCGTCGTCGTCAGGACATTTGTCCTTTGGTATATTGGCTCTTGTTTATGAAGAATAAAGGACTATAGTTCTTTCTTCGCTTCTCTATTACTCAGTCAGCATTTACGTGATCAGTGTACGGAATACGAACAAGTTCATATAACTTTGTCTCTGAACCTACTAAGGTATCGTATACTCCACAGAGGGTGGGTGATCTATACTACTTGCACAAAACGAAGAGTTCATTTTCTCAATAATTACTAACGAATACTTTATTTTCAATTACCAGAAAAACTAACTCAATGAATTGAATAAGAAGCATTTATTCTACCGTCTTTATTTATCTAAGATTTGAATGAACGAATTGGAATATTGACGCAAAAGCACAAAAAAGTGTGAAGGACATGCGGAGTGGAAAAATTTGCCGAAATAGATGATTGTAAAGCAACGAAATGAAAAATCGATTCGTTCGTATATGTCTCAGTTTTCTCGTAACTAACCAACAACATTGGTGAAGTGAAGAATCTAAGAAACCTTTTGACCATGTAGCAACTACATCTTCGTCGTTTCCGCACTTCCACTACTAGAATGTATAATATAGAAAGAAGGACAAGGAAGAAAAAGCGACGCTTGATTTATATCGACTCTTTGATTTAACTATTGGGCAATCGGTTACTGTCTGTCCATCGTTCGTCTACGTTTGCCTTCTTCTTTGCTCTTCTTCTTCTTCTGAACCGAATCGAATCGAAGCAATGAACGATTTTTCGCTTTCGCTACTCTCTTTGTCCTGTCTGAGGTTACGAATTTATAGTGAACGTAACTTTTTCTTACGTCTCCTAGCTCTTAGGATCTTTTTATTTTCCATTCCTCTTCATACCTTTATTTAAAATAAAACTTTTGCTTCTGTTTGCGAATATTAGTCTAACACACGTAGGAAATGAAGAATTACACGGTTGTGCTAAGAAGATTTTTCGGCTAGGATTTCCACTAGTAAGCCCATCCATCCGATCACTCAGTGTATCCACGAGTCAAAATAAGTGTTTTTACATTTTTGGGGTAAAACTGGGTGAGCTTTTCACAGACGATAAATAAACATGAAACCATCACGGAAATGAAAGAAGACGGTTTGCTTGGTTTAGCGCTGCTTTGCTTACTATCTTTCTAAACATACCTACCTACAACCCACCTCCATAAGAATATGGTATATGATAGATAGGGAGGCGGAAATACTCTACGTTCCTATTCTTATACTAAAAACACATCTTTCCACTCGGTTGAACAAATGTGGAGCGGAGCGTCATTCGCACAATTTGTCGTTTTGTCATCTCATCGCGTTTCCTCCATCAGCTCAGCAACTTCCACGCTGTTTGTTCTATCTATCTAGCTATCCAATCTATCCAATCTATTCACTTGTATTCGCATCTGTCTACTCCCATCACCTTCATATTAATTGTCGACGACTAATGTAGGGTTAATAGTATCTATTGATAGGGAATACGAAAATGATAAAAATAAATTGAAAAGTCCTTCTATAAGAAATAACACAGTATTTATCCTTTTACCTTTTCCTATTCTCTTTTTGCCATTTTAACTTGGCTTTCACTTCGTACGTACCTACGTCACTGAATGTTAAGGCGTTGATAAAATAATTATTAATAAATTACGGATAGTTGCCTTGTATAAGAGAGAGAGAGAGAGAGAGAGAGAGAGAGAGATAACCTGATTCGAAGTTAACACACCGACATCATCCCCTCGTTGCCCTGTTCAACATTGAATGCTTTTTACATGCCTTGCTGCTATGCTCTGCTGTTGGCTTCCGTTGTTTGAATTGCTGAACTTATATCACGTCAGATAACGGGCAACGGACAACCCCTTTACTCGGCTATCGTATATCTAGCCCAGATCTAGCACCACAATGGGGGTGATTGTGATAGCGATGAACGTGCTATGAGGATGAGGAAAGTCGACGAGGTCCTGGAATAATTAACCCTTCGTCAGAAGATCAATCTTTGCGTATATGTTTTACCAACACTTAGATGTAGGCTTCATTTGCGAGAGGATGACCTATAAACCAGTGATGGTATAACACGCCTTAAGTGTATGTATTTATACAAAATGAGGAATATGTTAAATTCAGTGACATACAACAACAACATGGTACGAATTTTGCACACCTCAGTCATACAATTGTCCATTAGTGCACTCGTAACAACGCGCGTGCATTGCACGCATACACATCGAGTAAATAAAGTAATGTCATTCGAAACTGTCTGGAATAATGCTACAACCAACATGTTTATACTAAATATAGACTATGCATTTACCGAGGCAAGCGGTAAAGCTCGCTCTTCATTTTTACCTCAGTTGCAAAAAACCGCCACAGTGCGGCACGAGGAAATATGAGAAACTCGACGCAAAGTGTGAAAATTCTTCATTGTCATGCGGCGTGTGTATTTTTTGAACATGAATTATCACTTCTGTATACTATACCAGAGCTTTATAGTTGATAGTGTTTGTGCGAATGCGTATGTGTGTCAATTCAATTTATTCACTTGTCCTCTTTCACCTCACCATCACCATTACCCATTTAGCAACATTGCCAACACAAAGATCTCCAAGGATCACAGACACGCAACTGCTTCGAATGTAGGTATACATATACCTACAAGCGAAACGCCTTGAAAAGCGTTTTGATATAACATGCTGTACACGTTTCCGTCATGGGGTGGATGCTGGATGTGGCGTGATGTGGTGGCACTTGCAGAATGCATATCTATAGTATACGTGTGCGGCACTTGAACTAATGTGCCGTTGAATTTAGGACACAAAACGACACTTCGTATTCGAATGAAGAGTGTGAGGGTTGAAAGTAATCCTTCATCTTTCACTGAAAATGTTTATATTTGCGTGTAGGGGTGTAGTGATCGTCTGCACCTGATTTTAATGATTCGGAAAGTATGCAACGCTACACAAGTGCTCCAAGTGTAGAACTATGTGTAACAGGGCGTTTCACATCTTTCAAAAACTAAATTAAATTTTTATTATTGACCTTTGTTGATTGTTATACATATACCTAACAGAGCTAAAACCCTACTATGACGATATTAGTAGCATTCGTGAACTTCCTCCCTTTAAAATTTGTGGTTGTTAGATTGTTAGTGTTCCGGGCAGTTAATATCGTCCAGAAGCATTGGGCATTATTATAGAATTCATTTATTAATGTTGTTTTAGTGGCATGTCTGTATACCTACATCTAGTCGTAAACGAACTGAACGAAAAGCTTGCGGAAGCTCTTTGCACCCTATGTTTAGAGATGCATTTCCATATTATTTAGGTACATGTAAGGTAAAGCGATTCTCTTTACGTGGTAATGTTAATCCGTTGGATACCTATACGTGTTTTCCATGCAATGTTTATACAATGTGGAAATTATATCTTTCCATCTACCACCTACCTACAGCTATACATTCATCTTTGCCAGAGCAACCTTCCGAGTTCCGGAAAGATAAATAACTAAAACGGGTGTACAAAGTGCAAAATTCAGTATGCTGATGTTTTTTTACTTTTTCTTTGTAATTATAATCGCATTGTGTTGATGTTTCGTCCTGTATAGTGTATAGGTAGGTATATTGTTAACTTGTGATGCAATGCAACAGAATCAAGTAATAACAGCATTGCTCGGATTTCGGCAGCGAAACCAAATGTAACATGTTTTGGTAGCCAAGACCTCTTCAGAGATAAATTAAGTACAAGTTATTTCTACAGTTTACCGCTGGCTGCCGAAACTATTTCAAATCATATTAATTTACTTTCTGCACTTCTCTTTTACCAGCACGTACTTACAACTCGCTTTATACCTAGGTCTTTCCAAGTACACGCTTCAAAGCGAGTTCGTATTACTGCGCTGTGTATCATACACAGCATACACAGCATGCTAATTTGAATTGTCGCTGCAATTTGCCGTCTATACAAATACCACCTATGCTGCTATGAAGGGACTTGCAGGAGTGTAGTCACTCCAGGCGATTACAACTGGTATAAGGTAACATTATATACCTCGTTACTAAACCCATAGTACAACAGCCATATCGCCTCGCGTGTACTTACTTCGCGTGAACCACATTCTTATACCTATTGCAGTTTTAGTAATTACGTATAGGTATCTAGATATAGAAGGAAATGAAGTGAGACGGAAATTTCGCAGTTGCTTCGCCGCAATTCTGCATAGTAGTATACTTACTTTCAGCATGAAGCTCAGCCCCAACCCTCAAGGATCAGGGGAACTGTGGGTACAGCGATTCCGAAACGTCGAATATATCTAACACCAGCACGTCGATTTTGCTACACTTTCCCAACTACATTTACGTCCTATGTTTTAAGGCATCCAAAACTTTCCGAATTTAAATTTAATTTATCAGTCGCAAACACATGCACGCTGGAATTAACTTTACACTTAACTCATGGCCCAACCAATCCTTGATACCTACTTGAATTTTAACTTAAAGCGTTAATCGAAAATTTCGATTAAAAATTTATTAATTTGATTATGTTATTTTTATGCATTTAATACGCGCATTATTTGTTTGTATGCATCAGGCTAATTTGGAAAAAGTGAGGCAAAGGACAAAATAGTTGCCATTTAGGGGATATACTTAAACTAAAGTAGTAAAATTCAACCGCAGAGATTACGCTTCTTCACTATGAAATTTATATATCTGTGCTGTAGTTGAACATTTAAAGGGTTGGCGCGCGAGTATAAGAGGGCGGCTTTATGCCGCCGCTCTCTTCGGGTCCTCTTTTAATACACCATTCAACCCGAAGGTCCAGTCCGCAACCGCCGTCTCATATAACTGTTGCTCGCATACAACCACCACGATCTGCACCCATTTTCGTATCCAACGTATCCAACAATTCGGCTTTTACTCGTTTCAAGGTTTCACTATCCTGGAACAAGAGCAATGTGGTTGAGATATACGAGTATGAGCGGAGCTGTTTGGAAGTGGGAATCCTGTAGAAACGAAACTCTTGTTTCTCTCGTTGCTCTTGTTTTGGTTTCGGAGTCGTCCGGACGTCGTGTCGATGTTAGTTTCGTGTTACTCAACTGCAGCAAACCACCGTGGATAAGTTTTGGCAGCGTAAAACTGGAACTGTGAAATGGGAAGTAAAATGGTTACATAAAAGGGGAATCTATGGGGAAGTAAAATGGATGCAGCAGCAGCAACAAAAGCACACCCTGCTGTGTGTATTAAATTAAGAGGGAACCCCAATAAATATCATCGCTTTAATTACATATGTATATGCGCTTGGACGATAGAAACTACTAACCGAAAATGGCTAAGAACTATCTACTAAAAGCCAAATGGAGAGGTCTGGAAATAACAAATAAATCCGATTTGAATTTATGTTTTGGCCCGTTTAATTCCGATAAACCAACCACAATTAGGTAATTTATTCGATCTTGGAAAATATTGCTAATATTCGCGTATTTAGATGAGGCAGTGTTACTGTTACATCACATGTCCTCAGGTGTTTTAGTCCTGAATGCACTTTCACCCTCCATACTAACCAGTCAACGAATTTCAATTAACTATGGAAAATTATAATATCAGTATACATGTGTATGATACTTGAAGATTTTTAAATGATTAATAAACATTATTTATGGTACAAAGCACATTTTGAAATGGTCGGGGGAGGAAGAAGTGTTGAAATTGAAATGGTATATGTATACTTACAAATAGAAGTAGTTGGAACTAATGTCGCACTAAAAAGCGCAATAAAGTGGACGATTAACATTAAACATTACAAATACGTGTGTAATTGCTACTGGAACATGGTGCATGTTGAAGGTTGAAGATATGGCTAGGTGTGCAAGAAATTTAGAAATTATAATTAAATACGAGAGTATGGGTACGGTAAAAGCTTATATAATTACATTTCCCGTGTAGTAGCTTTTACTTCTCAATAAGAATACCAATTTAAGGATGTTGAATCGTGTATTGCATTGTATGGAATAAGAGGGAGGGATATATCCAATTGGAATTGCAATTGGAAATTCTAATTGCTTTAGATACATGCGTATGCTGTTTGAAAGGGAAATTAAGTAAATTGAATTACGTGATAGGTACTGGGGCGATGAAAGAGAAGAAGAGACATGAAAACAATTGTAAGTACTATATGTGTATAGGTACTCACATAGGTAATCTGTGTTTTTTGCACCAATAATTTTATTTCTTCTTTTTTTTTGGCTTTATAATCGAATACCGGAGGTTCCTACAAGAAGATTTTTGCGTATGGCGGGGTTGGCATGGAAACCTGTTTATAACTTAGGTCAATAAACGTAATTGTATCAATTTTCAATTTTAAAGTAATCTTTCCTTAATGCTACAGTGTGATGCATAGTATATGCTTTGAAAAATTGCTTCTTTCCTCAATATTGCATCACTTACTCATATATTACTGCGGAAATTAAATGAATTGTGTTTCTGTCTTGTGTACTATTTTAAAATTATTATTTCAATAACTTCCAGTAGAAAGTTCAGCATTTCACTTCCTTTAAAAGTATGTTCCATTGAAACTGAAACACTCAGCGGTGCTTTCATCGAGCCAACTATTACTATTATAGATTCGTCCTTTGAATCGAAGGCAGCAACACAACAACAACTAACATTCGGAGTACGTGCCGTAAAATAGATATACGGGATTTCCTTCCTTCCTTTTTACGGAAACATGCAATACAAGCCTGTATATGTATAGGAGTGCTTATTGTATGTGTATGATTTTTATATCTACACTTTTTCGAAAGCGCGTTCGTCCGATGCACAGCATGTTCGACCAAAGTGCGCGCATTTCTGATACTTTTTTCCCATTTATTTTTCGTTTGTGCTAACGCACGCGAATACTAAAATTTGTTGCAAGAGAAAAACACTAGTTCCGCGGTGCTTTACATTTCCAACATGCATCTATTTGCTTTTCACAGCAACCACCAATGATGTTTGAAGCTTTTTCATGATTCATCCTTGTGAATTTTTCACGCAAATCCAATACTAATATGAATATTTGATGTCATTCTACATATCTACATGATGTGCATTTATTAGATTTACCGCGATGCAGCAATATTTGATGTAGACGTGCATGTTCTAGAAAATTGTAAATTTGCCATTTTTCAATGTCCTTCGGTTATCCTTATGCTTTTAGTTACAGTCAACTGTACCTAATGGATCAATGTTTGCACTCTAGTCACTACTTCATAGTCCTTGACGCATATGCTGAAAGCGTTGCTGTGACGCTCTAAGGATGAAATAAAGTTTCGTTTGGCTGATTTCGCTTTATTCCAAGATCACCCTCTATACTCGTATACCTAACGGCGCTCGTCGTAAAGAATAAATGTACATTTCATTCTTCTTCTCCTCATTGGAAAATCAATTGCGCGAAATTTATTTTCGTCTATCCGTTTTCTGGAGGGGGAAGAAAATTCGTTAGCCTCATGCCAACGAGTAGTAATATTGGAAAAGCAGACTTGAGACGGTTGAGATCTTGACATGCAACCCTCCAAAGCTCTCGATTCGTGCGCCAACGTATTATGATTACGCTGATTACATTCGGCTAATTTGCCTCCGAGGCGAATGATGTAGGGAGCGAATGTAAATAAAGAGGGGTTGCAATCGCAATGTAGGTAGTATGAGTAAGGGCAAATTCGTTTTGGTTTACTCTCGTTTACTACTTTTCGCGTTGGAGCACAAATAGGCAGACGAAAACACCCACAAGCGACTTGCAATGTGAAAGTCGGATTAATTTTTCCATCATAACTACCGACACGTCGTTTATGCATCTCGTAGCTGTTCATCCAGGCATATAATTGCTAATTTTGCGCGTGTTCTCTTTAATATGAATTGCGTGCGATTATTATAAATATTTTTATGCTATATGGTTTGGTGAGTATACCTACCTATTCTCCAGAAAACATGCAAAAAATTGATATGGAAAAAGTATATTCAAAAATACAGGATTATCTACGAAACTACTTTTGATAAGTTTTCCTGCTATATTCAATGAAAAACTAGTTGAAATAACATGTTTGTATTTACATAAGTATGTAGAAATTGGTTTAATTTACACAATACCAACATATAGAAAACAGTAACTTACCCCTACAAAACGTAGAACACAAATAGAAGCAGAAAATTAATTTGTTTGAAGTTTTCTTTTTTGAAAATCTACGTTTGTTTTCACGTGCAAGTATTCTGTTCCTGCTTTTAGTTCTCTTGTTTTTGTTTCCGCTCTCACTTTACGTTTTTTTCCCATCTTTTCTATTTCTCCGACATTGAATATAATAATAGTCGTCTCGGTAGTGCGGTTACGTTACGTTTATTATAAGGATAAAAGATGTGAAGGATAGAACTCACAAGAAAGGAGCTGCCAGCCAGCGCATGGGAAATGAGAGGATACGGATAGTAGGATTACGTTCACGATGCTCTGGTGTATGTGTGTGCATTTTAAGAAGAAACGACGAATAAAAATGTGTAGGAAAAAAAAGGGTGAGACGAAAGTTATGCATATTCACGCCGGTTATAAGCCCAGCCGATGCCAGGGGATGGCAGACAACGTCAGGACTAAAGTGAAACGAACTGAAGCTTGAACCAATTCGACTACACGAATATACGTTACTTTTATATCTAGTAATAGGAACGAAAGTGTAGTAGTTATAGATGCTATGCACCAATATCCATGAAATGCTGAAAAATATATCTATCTACATGTTCCTGTTTTATTAAACCGCTCCCGAAATACATGATGTGACAAGACTGTACATGTAACTGTTATATATTAAGTAATATTAAGAGTGAAGAGAGAAAATGTCTGAAAACAAATTGGAAAATCCGTTAACATGCAGGTTCAATGTCACAATGTACAGAATGACTACTGAGAGAAAATCACAGCAGTAGATGCAGTTAGATATGTTTATTTTTCATCGCATTCAGGCACTCGTCATTTTTGATTTCTATGTATAACAGATCCAGTCGCCAGAATGTCAATCATGTCTCACTAACGTTTAGATTTTTATTCCAACCCACATCTGGGAATTCCTATTTTCATTGCCTTATTCAAATATCAAATATAAGTTGAGTCAGCATCAATATATCAACAACATTCACCATTAAATTCATACTAGTGGCAAGGAAAATCATTGAGGCAGGCGTTGAACTATATTTCCTCAGCGAGCGTGAGTTTTCGAAACTTCTTGCACAGCGAGCGTAGTGGGAAGTTCGGTTGAGGTCGGTCTAGTGACAACGTGTCATTGTCGCGGAATTTGGCACAGCTCCCAAGAAAGCCTCTAGGAAAAAATTTGCAATTTATATGAAAACAAGTAAAAAATTCTATTTACTCTAATAATTTTATCAAACGATTTAAATAGTTTTTATTTTCATTTGAATTTGAATATTAATTGAAGACAAACAGAATCAATTTTATATAGTCTCACGCAGAAATCTTTTTTATTATATTTTGATATTAATTTATAATAAAGGTGTTGCTTATTGCTTTTCCCAATGTTGGCCTTAGTCGTTGACGAGTTGGTAGAGTATTCCAATCAGTTGACTGGCTGCTGTTGATTTGTGAGAATTACCGCGTTATGAGTGAATAATATGAATAATAAGACTGGGGTCAGCAATAAATCATGTCAGCCAACCGAAATGATGGGCCATTCCCATTCGTGCAACAACGACGAAAGAGCGAAAATAACGTGAAAGACAAACACAAGAAAATTCGATTCAAAGCGGTGCGTGTGCTTGTAAAAAAGTTTTAACTTGCGTACCTAATTAGATTTGCACGAGAATAATACAAAAAGTGAAGAAAAGCAAAAACGAATAACCAACCCATAAGAAAAATTATTAAAATTAAAAAAAGTCCCAATAAAAATCAGTGGAAATTAAAGTTATCTAGAATTGGTTATAATAAAAAGAAAACCTTGGAAGAATTTTAAAGTGAGAGAATGAGGATCATTGCAGGTAAGTAGTTGTAATAGTATTCAGATAGAAATGTCGAAAGAAAAACGGTAAACGGGTCCCTCATAGAATTTTCAATAAAACTTTATAGCGGCGTCGGCGGAAGGAGCAGCGTAATCGGATTTTGGACAACGAGCGTAATACGTTTGAAGGGCGACATTTCTGTAACATTTAAACGATAAACGCGTGTAACTTAGAGATGCTTCATAAAATAAAAACATATTACATATTTTAGACATTGTTGCTTGCTCGTGTAATTAAAAATTAAATAAGCAATTTTTCTTTTCAATTCATATTTTCTTTTCGTTGTTGCTGTTAAGTTGGATTGACATGACAATATCAGCAACGCCTTAAGAGTTAGCCATCCGTATAAAGCTTTTTCCGCTTATTACGCCATTTTAGAAATCCGAAATAGCATGGAAATACGGTTGGTGCTACATATTTGGTAGTGGACTTACGTTCGGCCATTCGCCCGGAATTCAATTGATTTCTACCTATATGTAGGTATATAGATACTTGGATACTTGTATATTTTCTTCCTCAAAAACTCAATAATAAAATTTCCCTTCCATCAATCAATATTATGTTTCCTTAATCGAATTAAGTATTTGTGAAAAATAAATTTGGAATGTTTTTTATTACGACTCTCCATTTACTGCTGTTTTGTATTATTATAAGTTTTGCGATTTGAATTCCAAAAGTAGTTATGTGAAAATGTCTTAGAGTATACTTTTTGGGGGCGGTTAAATGGCCTCAATATGTATATGTAGGAGTACTCACGCGGGCGAGTCAAGCACAAAAAGTAATAAAGAAAATAAATACCCTTAAACAGCTATTAAACTTTCGGATAAAGACGAAAAAGTTTTAAAATCCGCGACTGCCCTAGTCTCTTCGCACCACCTACTTGTCCCACTTTCCAAACATTTTTCGTTTCGTTCTATTTCCTTTCACCTTTTGTGCATTTCCTTATCTTTCAACTTTCTTTTTCTTATTTGTCAACCTGGATTGTAGTTTTAACTTTTGCAGAGGTCTAAAGGCTGAAGCCAACTACCAAGAAGTCTACTGGGTGTTTTTAAATAGATAAAATAATAATTTTCAAAATACTTTGTATGTATAATGATATATTCCTCAGAACAAACCACCGTAGTGGTGTGGGTCGATCAGGATGAAGGCAAGATCAAAAGACCGACACCCGACATGGGTGGAACCCACTGAGACTCGGTAATTAATTAAACAGAGTCAACTCCATGTAATTCTTTTTGTTCAATTTCTTGCTTTACTGCTATCACGCCCTTTACCAAACAGAGTCAACAAAATATTTAATTCTGCCTTTTAAATAAGTAATTTAACTCGAACAGAGAAGGAGATACCTACATACAAGCAAAACGTAAGATAGAAGTTTAATTTAAAATCTTTAGATAGGTATAAAATACACATTGCCATTCGCCGCAGTCAACAATGAGCTCAACTTCAAAAAGAAGTGAGTAAAAAAACAAAGCAACAAAAACAAGACGATGAATTTGTTGGCTTGGCGAAGTGAGAGATACACACTAAGGTTGCATGGCGCTAACACGAACAAGGGGCGGCAAACAAAAGCCTTTATTAAAAATTTAATTCCCCACTTAGACGAAATGCACTCGTGCTACTTACACACTACTTATACGCTTTACGTATTATGTTACCGGGGCCATAATAGTATGAAGACTACCATGGGCTTCATTTCTTTCTGGCATAGAGAAGTTATGTTCATAAAGTAAAAGTATCCATATTCTATTAAATATAATGCACTTTTAAACTACATTTTCTAATATACGTGAAGTTTAAAAAATATATCCTGTTGAACTCCACGTGTTGCTGATGTTGCGTTTTGTTTCATCCGATTTTTCAAGATGAATTAAAAAGTTTTTCTTTTGAGAAACAAGAAATGTAACATTTTCTTCCAGTTTTATTCTTTTAATGACTTATACTTATAGTTGGAAAAAGATTCTATTATTTGTTATCGGTACAACCGATTGTTATTTGTGTTAGATAAATATGTTGTTGAAATTGCATGCAATTTCCTCCCTACATCCACGACACCGATAATTGTCTACGTTCGGAAAGTGAACAGAGTGAGAATGTGTATATACACCGTGTATTAACATAGAGACGGTCATTCTATAAAAAGCTTCAGTTACAAAATAATTTGAAACAAACATACTGTCATACTATGCATACAAACATACTATGAATTTCAGACCAGAATGGTTTTGCCTCTGGTAGATAAAGAAGCTACCATGGTGATTGATGGGTACCTAGATGGTAGAATGAATGAATGAAATAGATTAGCTTAGCATGAACCTTACAATAAACATTCAGTTAACTTTTGCAACATTCAGATTTACATTTCCACATCTCATTTCCATTCATTCCTACAGTACGTTCGCCATTGAATAATTTGCGGAGCGAGCTTTTCAAAGTAAAATTTTTCGGGATTTTCGCAGAATGTTGTGAACGACCATCTGGTCATCTAGTTATTCTTTAAACGCGTGCAAATCATATTTCTTCGTTATATCATTATTTATCAATATCGTACATTTACAATGGCCAGTAAAGGTCATGAAATCTTAGGAAGTGAACTGTTGAAGACATTGGCCGAACGAAAAGAGTGTTAAAATCTTGTAGAAAAGTATTTCTCAATGAAGTAGTTCCTATATGTATTCCGCATTAATCAAGTTAGCCGAAGCTATTTATCAAGACTCAAACGTTGAAGCATTTATAAAATCGGATGAACAGTTTGATCTTTGATGTGATCATTTATTCACAGTACAATTTCGATTCCCTTTTACGGACTATCGCATTAATTTAATGCTTCTACAATAATATTCAGCGTGCTTGGTGGTTTTCAATTAACGTCGTATGTGCAACGAAACCCTTTGCCGAGTTCATACGTAACGAATTACGTGTTAGAGTATGTTGGGATGATGACTTTTTGGAAACGAACTTACAACTTGTTTACTAATACTCTGTGTCATCTATATTTACACTTCTGGAATGACCCGGCAAAAAGGAAACTCCTGAAGGAAAATTTCCCACAGCTACCTTCCTTGGACGTGTTATACGAAGATATTGGCCTGGCTTTCCTAAATTCACATGTTGCGCTGGAATCATTTTGCCCTATATTTCTAAATACGATCAACATCGGAGGATTTCACCTAAAAAATTCTCAAAATTCCTCTTTATCAAATCATTTTTGTGAGAAGTGAAAAGGATATTAAAGCATATCCTACGTTTTCCTCTTAATGTTATAATAATTGTATATTTTATTGCAGTACACGTTTTTTCAGTAGCATTTTTGATTAAATTCCATGAAAGTCAGTGACATTTATTTAATGTTGTTTGTATTTCAGATAAATTTCAACAAAATCTATATAAGAAAGTTAAAAGTTTATACTTACTTGTCGTAGCCATTATACAACTCCAATTGTAACATAACGTAACGTAAAACTCTGGAAATTTTTTTCATTACGTTTCAAATCAAATTATAACTTTTAAGTCTGCAATTGCTCTTAAAGCCCCCGCAGTGCTAAATTGTTGGGCGGTGTGTAGAGAGTTCAGAAAACTTTCCAGTTGTCTTCCAAGTAGGTACCTAGGCTAATACTCACCGAGTGTAAACCCGTCCACGAAAATAAATCACGTTTATACTAAATGTCTACAAACGTATACTTGTTACCCTGTATAGTGGTTCCGTTCTGTTTTTATGTGACATCAGAGCCTACACGGAGCTCTGGAAGCAACTAGTTATTATTTTCGAAAGGCTTTAAGCGAGTTTTCCATGTAAGTTTGTGAAGAAACGTCCAATAAATACCAGCCATCAATTTTTTGTTTTATTTTGTTTTGTTTCTGTCGAAACTATTATTATTGTACTGATGTGGTCCGCATGGACATCACTTATTTCCCAAAGGAATTCCCACAAGAAACGTCACTCGACTGGACCGATGACCAGCCAGGACATAAAGCAACCGCACGAAACACATACATTCGATACACATATGCAAGTTGTAAAACTATGAAGTTGAAAATCGGTATCGTGTGGGGAACGGAAAGTGACAGTGAAAAAACGACGTGACAATTTAACGCCCGCCCAACACTTAGCAATGCTACTACACTTCAGGCAGTATCCCTCAACTATCGATGTGGAAGTAGAAATGATCAACTGCCGGATATTCTGGCAATTCATCCGAATTCAAGTTTAAATCCGAAATCCAGCCCGCTATTGCAAAAAGGAAATATCGATAAGGCTTATATATTATTTATTCATCCCTTGTTGATCTGATGCTGGTAGCTTTTGAAAAGTATAGAGGTAGGTATATTTTCTCTCTTTCGCATCAGGCTAAATTATGCATAATTAAATATCAACGCAAATTAGTTTTTCTTTCAAGGGCCTTAACTTCATTTCCAATCTTACTAAGTATTTGACGACAATTTGAATGTATATGTCTGGTAATATAATAGTTCCTTTTGAGACGATTAGATGAATTAGGCAAATCTGAGAAATCTGGTTTAAGCTGCAAATCAAACGAGAACGAGCTCCATCGTACTTACACTCCTGCCGCTGCTCCATAGATATAGGAACACCTTATTTATGGTCCCATTTCCCAGTTTTCCATCCGAAAACCGTCCCGCAGCTTGAAGGAACGAGCACAAACGTTAAAGGCGATATATACGCACGACTATAACGACTATAAACGGCCGTCGATCCTATAGGGCACCAATCGAACTCGGAATGGTGTATTTATGGCATGGCATACTCCTTAGAATTCCACAACCCACTATAGCCAATGATCAATCGATCAATTTTATAATTGGATTCGTCTTATCACATTTGTTATCAGCCTTTTTTGGTGCCCATACTATACTCTACCAACTATACTGTCTTACTAGTCCTGCTGGGCAAAAGTTTCGGCATTCGATGCAAATCCTTTGTAATTCGCAGCAGATTTTCGGCATTCGCTGCAAATTTTCGGCCGTTCGCTGGAAATCATTTGCCGTTCACTGCAAACCTTTTACTGTTAGCTGCAAATCTTTTGTTTTTCGCTGCAAACGCATCTCCTAATAGATTCAAATGCCTAGGGCCCGCTTGTAAGATAGGTATAGGCGCGCAAAGCACTCTGGCCGGCAAAATCAATTCCTTATGCATTGCAATTTGCTTAGCATTTAGAAGAGGAAGATTTCAACAAACATTGAATGATAGAATATCATAAATTTAATACTTTCACTATCAATTCGATGACAGCACGTAGCGTTTTTCCCAACGTTTTTCGCTCGAACTAGTTATTCAATTATCACTAAAACCACTGGTATGTAGCTATCAAGATTTCAATGCAAATAACAATAAATTCAGTGAAATAAAATCAGCTCTTTTAAATCGCAACAATACAAATTCACTTAACACTACAAAATATTACGAAACAAATATATTTATATGAAAATATTAGCTAATAATCACTGGGAGATATATTACAATAATCCCTCGTTGGATGTAATAAAAATTATTTACAACAGCCCCAGTACCATTAACATACGCAATTTTCATAAATATTTGAAGATATCGTGGGCTTTGCATACCAGGCTCATTCACACATTCTACGATGTTATTAAAGGATAAAAGGGGTAGTGGAACAATATGTGTGGACTCTACACAAACATATTTGATTGCAAAATGTACTTACATGGAGCGATGGAACACGAAATATGGAAACACGAACGAGATGACACGGAATAAATAATGTTCCAATCGTGTTTTGTAATTTACCCGTTTTTTTTAATGATCGTTCATTTATTTATTCGTCGATGTTTGTTCAATTTGTAATCTATACAACTTCAAGCATATTCTTACTTTCAAAAAAGGGGATCTATACCTACCTCTGTCTAGATCCGGACATCGTTCCTTCTTAACTAACACTCATTTTGACTTGCAGTCTCTTTGACTATTTTGATGCGTTACGGTCGTGCGTAGAGAACTTCTCTGAGTTTTCCGCATGTAGCATGAAGAGTCATACAACAATCGCAAAAAGCCGTACAAACTTCTGCAACATATACATATCCTTTACCGTTCTCCATCTGCTCTGTACGATATGCCAAAGCCTTAGCTGAAAACTAGTACTTACCTACACTGAGTGTTACAGGATAACAAAAATGGTAATGAAATAGGAAACGTCCTGTGTGTTCAATGTTTCAACGTATTGACACTTGTTTTCCGCAAAGATATTCTCATTTAGCATTTACTTTATGTCAGCTCGAACCTAGTTTTCCGTTTTAGTCTCACCCATTCAATATTTTCACAATATTATTACCATTTCAGTCAGTATTCCAAAAGTTCAACTGAAAGCAAGTAGAAAATTGAAAATAAAAATGGCCATTTTTGTGATTACGCACAATTCTGGCAACAATAGAAAGAAAATTCGTGCAAACAAGAAACACTGCAGGAACCGAAATAAAAAGGGAAACGCGTCGGGACGACCGACGAATGATAAATGAGATGGTTGATCCAAGCAGACTATGCGACTATACACATTCGTAAATGGTGTTGCTATCTAACTGCGAATATATGCCCGAGGGTTGTTATTTGCTGGCATGAACGACAATCCCGTATAAATATGAACAATACACCAACGACAAATAATAACAGAGAATGTTACAAATGCAGCAGTGAACAAAACTATGTTGAAATAAAACGGGAAGAAGGGTTTTCAGGTTTTTGGCTCTTTTCGGTTTTTTTTCTTTTCACTATTCTCTCCCAGCAATCGCATTCGCGCTCACAAATCAGGTTAAGCTTCACGAAGGATATGGAAGTTTCAAGCGCACGTACTCTTACCTGTGGAGAGGATTATTGAATGCCACCGCATCCCGCACTAACAAATTATTTGTGTTTGTCGGTTGATATATGCACACTTTTCTCCGTACACTATATTATGTCACAGTTTCTATTATGGTTCAACCTATTCAAGTCCCCATTCGGTAATCCTGTACCACTTACGTGTAGGTATGTACCTACTCAATTGAATGGATGCGTCTTGCCTCAACATTGCACCTGGTTGTCGGCCTTTTTCTCGTTGTGTGCTTTTCCATTTTCCCGATGCTTTCCATTTCCACTTATATTTCGCATACAGCACGTTTCACAGTACCAGCATGCAGAGTAATAGCTATCCGAAAACGGGCTAAACATAAATAAATTTCCCAAGACTATAATATTTCCCGATTTGATTTATCCTTCGAATGCGCCTCCTGACTGCATGATGAACTGCAGACGCTGCTTATCTTTTTGCTCGTCTCACAGCCTTCTTTTTTTTTTGCTTTTTAAGGATAATATATTGTGTAATTGAGCTTTGAACAAAAAAATGTAAATGTATAAACAGCATGCAGCAACTATTATCCCGAAACATATTTCCAGCGAAAATGAAAATACTCGTGATGGATTAGACGCTCCACCTTTAGCACACTTCTAAACACCCTTAAAACTCTTGACAGCTGTGTAGTACCATAGCAATAACGAACTTGTTCGCTTCACTGTGTTTTTTTTTCTTTTTTTTTTTCACGTGTTTGGATTTTTTGTGTGGTGTTATTAATGAAATGCGTAAAAACGTAAAAAACGGCATTCGTACATAAAATTTTCCAAAGGAAGGAAGAAAAGGAAAACGATGAAGGATTTTCGAACTTTTACACTGTTTACGTTTTCAGTTGAATAAGAGAGAAAACGGCAGCTCGTTGTGTAGATTTTTCCCATCGCTGAAGATGGAAGGCAAAAAGTTTCCGCGATAAATCTTAATTTGCATGTTTTCGCATCGAGATGTTTTCAATTCAAATATTGTGGTTATGGAAAGCATATAGAACAAATTAGTAAAGTTTCAAATGAATATTTTGTTTAATTTGGTAATATTTTACTCGTAAAACGATACAACAGTAGTACTTAATTTTGACCAATATAATGTTCGCTAATTAATTGGACAGCTTACGAACGTAGCAGAACATTCAGCCACATTACTGATATTATCATCAATTGACCAACGGCCGAATCCAATTGCCAGGCATTAATTAGTCTATCAGTGGTTTTATTGTTGATGAATGATAAGCACTTATCCGTGCCACACCGCACACAACAGTTAATGGACACGATAAACAGGGATATTAAAATCATTATTATTATCTATATAACGACCCCAGTTCTAAATCCAATGTTACTTGAGATTAAAAGCTGAAACAGCAATCGAAATCACAGTGCAAGTAAAAACTATTTGTAATAGAAAAACAAAGCGAAAAGAATCGGGTGAAAAGAAAAGCAAGCAAAAAATATCACAAGCGATATAATTATCCGGGAAGAGTGTCTTGTACAACTAGAATACGTTCATGGAAACATGTGTGTTTCGATTGCTGGAAAAACACAACGAACAAAGTCCCAACACAAACCATAAAAAGGGCCGCATGAAAACAAGCAAACGCTGGTTTCGTTTCCCGTTAACGTCGGCGTTGTTCCAGGTCCTGCTAATACCGAAAACGTATAAATGGTTAATTGGATTGGTCTCATACACCGTTGTTTGTTCGTCCTCATTTTGTACAAGGATCTTACCAATGCCGAAATAAGAAAACTTTACTAACATGAACGAAGTAAGAAAACGAAAGGACATCTTATTTCTTTACACAAAATTATTTGATATATTAATTATTATTTATATATTAAAATATTAATATTTAATTATATTTACTGGCATGGACAATTTAAACAAATCTATGTTGCATTGAAATGATACAATTGTGAACGGAACAAATGAATTATACACATATTTCCCAAAATCCAGTGTCAACCTGACTTGGGCACAAGTGTTGAGCAAATATCGTGTCCGAACAAAATGAAATTTTCTCGCGCGAATTCATTAATAATGAGCTGCATCATGTACTCGCACATATTGTGCCAGCATAATGAACGAAATACAGCGCTAGTCAACAGAAACAAGTTTATGACAATTACACTGAACATATGGTCGAATGCGAGATCAAATTATTAATTTTCTATTAATTTATATAACATTATACATGAAACGTAATAAATTACAACGCACTATGCATAATTTCAAGCATTTCCGCCCGACAACCTGCTGCGACACACCAACCAACAGTCGGATGTTAAAAGTGTTTAATTGTATAATTTTGTTAAAGCAAATTGCAGTTGTTTTGTTTGCACCAATTCAGTAGGAACAACCACAGGATAGTAACAGTTATGAACAAAATGTTGCCATAATATGCGCTTATTTGTACACTTTATCTACGAATTAAATTTTAAAAATTGCTTCCTCTTCCAAATCTGTGGCTTTAATGCAACTTGAAGTGTCTTGTTGTTGTGATTTGCAAAAGGATTATTTAATGTCTTCGTTATTCTCCATAGCATATTAAACTGCTAATACAAGCAGAAAGAGACAATAAATAACGCGCTAGCAAACTGCTTGGGAAACTATCGCCTAATACAGCAAAAGGTTACACAAGTTAAGAGAAGATTGCGCAGTTAGCAACAGCCGACGGCGTGAAATGGAAAACACAAACGCATCGAAGCGAAGCGGAACGAACGGGGTTGGATATACAGAGTTATAGTGGCAAGTGTTGGAGGAACAACAAGAACACATCAGGAAGAGTTGCAAAGACGAACGCGTGCTGCCGCTAAAACTGTTATCTAGTCTTTAAGCGTAACATAACTTTAATGTTCTATTTGTATTCCGGTGATATGTCGATGCTGATGTTTCGTTATGTATGAATTTTGAAATAACTAAAGCAAGAGCCCCTGGCGCAAGGAGTGAAATGTTTTCGGCTTTCCAGCAGATTAAAAAATTATAGATTAACGCAATTTTATATGTTAATTGGAAAATATGACACGGAAAAATGTGGTGTGGATTGAATTGCGATGGAAATATAAAATGGAATATAAAAGATGTTTTCTTAATTATGGGAGAGCCCGCACACTTCCAGTCTCAAAGACGAGTTTTCAGCAGGAGCAAAAGGACTAAAGGACATTCTTATCAACACGAAGCAGACGTCGCTGTGCGAGTACAACGGCTGTTTTCTTTTCATTATTGCTGGGCGAGTGTATTTCGGCTCTCGGAAGCACGTCATCGAAACAGCCGCACTCCAATCTTGGAAAGTGTGCAAAACGACCGTTTCTTATTCGCAATACGTATATTCATTGGATGGTGATGATAAAATATTATTACGATCATAATTAACCCACAAATCTGTCTCATCCTCATCCTGGTGTCAAGTAGCTTCTTTAACCGCATAAAACTTATTATATAATTCATCTGAACATATAAAGGGGTTGTGATCCTTTATAGTCATTGTAAAGAAACATCGAACAAAATCAAGTGTGCAATTCACCATCCAAGCATTATTTTTCTGTTTCAAGTTCCTGTTTCTTGTTGTTGATTTTGTTGCACGCGGAAACGTTTGACTTTATTTATCGTCCTGGGTACTTATCTACCTACCGTCGAGAGGGTGAAGAGGTGTGCGTGGAACGCGCACAATGGGTGTGTGCGTCTGGCGCTTGACACTGAGATTTTTCACCCTCATGTTTAAAAGAAGCAGAGACTTATTGTTGGCCTATCACCGCCAAGAGAGTGTTTAAGGAGTCGCCGAAAACCGCACTAACTTTGACTTTTTCACTTTTACTATAAGTAGAAAAGTGCGTTGAAGTGAAAAACTGTAGCCGCTCTTCGTTTTGTTAGTAAAACTTTGGTCGATTTTATAGTTAAGTATATACATAAAATGAAAATGATGTTGGTAACACTTTGTTATTACATTTCGATAATTCATTTTCAATTAAAAGCTTATTTGGGAAAAGTCTAGGACGTAGCGCTTTATTAAAGAAATATTTACACGCTTCCTCATCACGTATATCCTTCCATTTAGGTCCACATCAATAAAAGCAAGTAAATGATTCAACTGAAGATATAGTAATACAGGATGTTTGAATGCATGGGTTCGGTACCATTTCTATTATATTTTTAAGACAAAGTTTTTTACTACAAACCTTTCGAAAATTATACGGTTTCTAATTTTAACGATAAAACTTGTTTTAAGACACTTTGTAATTTATCAAGAAATAGAAGCTAGGATAATATTTACTTTTGCTTCCGAGTGGAGGCCACATCATGAAAAGCAAACAAATATTATAACCAACACTTGAAAATCTATCAAATGCAACTGTTACTTTTATTAGTTTCTTTTCGAATAACTGGTGATCCTTCAAAATAAGCAACTTTTTATTTTTCTTTCGTTTCAGTGTTTCTTCACCTACTCGTATATGTATATACAACGAAAAACAAAGGTCCTTTCTCGAAATACGTACAACGAATTTTTATATTGAGTTTAAGGAAAATTTGCTTGCTCGAAGGCATTTGCAACTATATCAAACTGCACGTACCACATCATCCTTGCATAAGGACGACTCACGTTGCCGGTTCTGGTCTTGTCTGGTGGTAATTACGATTTCTGATACATGGTGCCGACGAAACTAGACGAATGGTGCTGATGCTGGCGTTGGAAACGAATGAACCGAAAATATAAGGATAGTATTTCCGCATTGACATCACGTAGGCAATAAAGCGTGTCAAGGATCAGGCGTCACAGGATCATAGTTGGATGGGTCGAGCACAAATATTACATTTTTTTACGATTTTTTGTGAGGAGTTTTCGTTGTTTCTGCTTTTTGGACGTATCTGTTCATATGAGGTGCAAATTGCTGCGAACACATTTCTTTTATTCTCTTAGCTGGATATCTAAGATATAGGAAGGAATATTTCCAAGTTTTAAAGATAGAATCAATTTTTGCCTATTCCTACCAATCAATTGTTAAAAGGGGTTGAGCTGTCAATTTTGATTATGCGAATCGAACCTTCGCACTTTCTGATTGAGCGCTGCGCTTGAAGGAGTCGATTATGGAATTATCGAATTGTTAAATTAATTACCAGGTCCCTCGTTAAACGCAAAGTCGATCAGGAAGTCGGCTAAAGTGTTCGACCATCTAGGGACCGCTCGAAATGGGTAGATTGAGTGCAAACTGGACATGTTGATTATTCAACTTTGAGTGCTTGTCGCATCCTCATGAAGCAGAACAGTTTGTTCTCATTCAGAGTCAGAGTATCTCTCCTTCATGTTGATTCGATAAAATCAATTTGGGAGCGCTTTAATCAAATTTCCACCATTTTCTCAACAAATAGATTCGCTCGTTCGTTCGTTTGTTAATGCGGCAGCAGCAGCAGGAGCAGGAGGAACGTCGTGCCCTCGTCAATTACGCCGGTGTACAACAAAACCGTTAAACGCTCAAACTTGGACCGAATTGTAAAATAGAACGACGTAAGCTGAATGACGGAACGGAAGTGAATAAACCGAGAGTAATTAGCTGGAGAAACGGCGTTTGGCCGAGCTTGTTGCGGTTTTACTTTACAAGAGTTGAAGATGACGGGCGAGGTGGTGCATTTTGTTGCTTCAACTTTAACCTCCATAGTATTTTGCGTCGATTTCTGCATGTACAGCGGTCGGTGCGGTGTTTAAATAATAAAGCGTGTATTTCTTTTACCCGGCGCGCTAAGTTTGGGGTTTCATGCACGTATAAAGCGGTCGCTAAGAAGGGTTGGAGAAACCACTACTTCCTTGAAGTATGCGCTCACAGACGTGTTTGGAATTTAGGAGTTTAAATTAGAGACGAAGAAAGACTTACAAACAAAATCGATAATCATATAAGGCAAAACTGGTTGTTCAAATGAAATTCGTTTGTTGATAAGATGACAATGATAACAATGATAAAGAAAACAGTGTATATGAGAAAATGGAAAATCCCCTGGTTATTGGGGCAGGAATTGAATTTCTATTGGAATTGATTAAACCGGAACTGGCGCTCGAAATAAAGCAGTTGGAAGAACGTAGGATTTTAGAGAAGGAATTACCACCAAATAAGAGAAGCAAACTAAGAGTGCACACAAGCACAAAGAGATAAAAGCAGGATCTTAAAACAGCAACTAATATGTCTGTACAGAAAGGGAACTGTCGGAAGTGAGTATAGTGTTGGTTTCCTTGTTTTTACAACGTTGTTGTTCTTCCTTATGACGACGGAGGAGGACGACGAGTACAAGCGTCTTTAAATTGCAGCTCCCAGTTCCATGTGTATCTTTTACGGTATAAGAGAGATTCAATAGTACAAATGACATAGATGTATATACAAGTATAAAGCAGAAACCACTACAAACGTTACTTTCTACGAAGTACGAATCACAAGTGGAAGTTTCTAGAAGAATTATTAATAGTCAGTGCTTGCTTAGTTAAATTTCCTTAATCGTGCCAGCCAGAGCCGTAGCTAACGTCACAGGCAATTAATTGTTTAATTAGTTTCGATCGATCGATCGATCGATGATGCCAGACCTTCGAGGGAGAGCGAGAGCTATATGTTAGGCATCAAATAAGTACGCCCTGATCGTGATCATGATGTCCTTTATTTGTTTATATATATATGGTGAAATCCAAACCTGCAAATAGTATTTACTGATTTCCGCGCTACGATATTGCTATAGAAACAGGGCGTGATTTCGGCGTGTCTTGTAAATAAGATTGAGTGACAACCAAACGAATTGTGAAACAAAAGGAGTAAACGATGTTGGGGTATGAGTGAAGCCATCGAAATAACGCCATATTTGGTACAAGTCTCTCGTCTCAGCATTTTGCTGTAATATATTAAATTAAAAGACAGAAATTAATGAATTAGATTCGGTCGTTTGTGATTTTCCGTTCCCGTCGTTGTGTTATTCACTTCACATCGAACGCGAAAACATACAACAGCGTGATGAAATGATTAATTAATTAACACATACATTCGCAGTATACACAAGCAATAACTGAAAAGTTATTCACATTAATATTTTTGTGTTGGTAGGTATATTTGTTGCATATAGATACACTTGCAATATATGTAGATATATTTAAATAAATTACTTTTATATTAGTACCTGTGTTTTAAATCATTATTTCAATCTGGTTAGCAAATCTGTTTTTTTCTTCTTCACGGTTAGCGAACCTGACGTCTCTTATACTTCCAGTTATCTAATTTATGTGCAGTTTTACGTTTTCGTATTCGTTTCTTTCGGTTCGCTTTACTTTACTTTATGTTACTTTCGAACAGATTTTTTACCCTCTTTGGTTCACCTCAAGTTTGTTTCAAGTCTTTAATCATTTGTCGGACGTTCGTTTTTCGGTATGGTTTGCTTAAGCTTCGTGCATGGTTGCGCCTGAACGCCCTAACCTTCTCGTTTCATATTTAAATCACTTTTATGTTTCCTTAATCGTTCTATTTTCGTTGCGGCGGCAACGAGTTTCTTATATTGCCTGGCGAGTGAACAAGCAACTGACAGTCAAGTGTTTTGCTCTATGTTTATCGTTTAGGAGGCGTCTTCATTAAGTTTCTTTTTTAAGATTATGAAAAAGGAAAGGCGAAACATAAAAAATTATCCAATTAATCTAAATTAACTCGTAAGTAACTACTTTTCTTATATTTATTAACATAGATACTAAAAAAGGACTATAAAAAAAGGAAGGCCATCGCAGTTTGTTTGCTTTAAAGCGTGAAGTTTTTTACGGCTTTATTGTTCACGATGACAATGAAGTTTATTGATTGTTCCATTATGCAGACAGGACGATGGAGACGCGAAAAATCTAAGAGGACTGGTATACGAGTAAAGTGCCGTTAAGCAAAATTTGGAAGAAGATGTTATTTATAAAATTCCAAGGAATTCCTATATTCCTATCCTGCATAAACTGTTTCTTGGCTAAGCAAGAACTAATACGTGACATCCTTGCTTTGTATATCCGTTAGAGAATTTGATGAAATGAAATTTGATGTCCTTACCATTCACAATTTACAGCAACATCGAAGCAAGAAAGCTTTTAATGTATATTATAAAAAATATTAAGCTTCTGATCAGACATGCGATTAACTTGAAGGAAAGTAATGTATTCAGTTCAACATTTGTGGTCAGATAGTTGCGTGATAAGATCTGTACTGACCCATTTTCAGTAATGAAAAGTTAATGAATAGGTACGAATAAATATGAAAAATATAAATTATCAGTCATGTTCAGGTAATAGGTATAAAGGGTAAAGCATTTTATATTATCATTTAAACAATCGCGATTACGTTTAGAACTTTTGCCTATGAGCCCCTGGTCGCCGCACGTAGTTTCATGCCTGTCGACGATCAGATCGGTTCAACGATTGACGCGCATCGACAGAATCACCGGGGAGTTTAATATTAACTAGCTAACTGACTGAACTCAATATACATACTTACTACGAAAATGCATTGCCGAACTGAACTGAATCGAACTGTCAAAATTCCAAAGGGAATTTACGAAGTCGCCAGCGTGGAAATTCATGATTTTATTGACAGCAGGATTTTAAAGCTGCAAACATGGTCGCTACCTACCTATATTATTAACCGTTTTGCAACTGTTTTACAAAGATTCATGTGTTTTTAGTATTTTTTGCAACGTGAAAATGAATTTGCTCTATTTTCATCTCCTGCTGCAAACGAATTGTAATTAGAACGGAACAGAACACCAACACATGCAGTACTTCTTTTATATTATTTCTTTTTTGCTGGATCTGATTTATGATCATCGCATTCAAACTCTGCATTTTCCACTATTAGGTATACTTATACATTGTGACACAACGCCAAACGCAACCGGGGCGATGAATTTCATCTATTTCGAGCCGCATTTCGAGCTTTTTCACTGCCAGGCCAGCTGCAACAGCTGCCCCATTCTTTTACATTTTGTATAATTAGTTGATTTGCATGTTTCTAAGAAAGACTATTTTCTTTAAATTATGTCTCCACAAGGCATCATCATTTCTATTTCTTTCATCCGAAATAGTTTCACTCGCAATTTGTCCATAACAATTGTGCTGCACTCTGCACTGGAATTACGCAATCAGAAAAAGTATGCGAACATCGGAACATGGAAGCAAAGAGTATGTAAAACGATGCCCAACATTGTTCGCATTCTAATTGGATTTGTCGGATTCGCGCCCGCATTGAAGTGATCCTCGCTGGTTTGAGTTTATGTCATACATCCGCTTTCCAGTTTGTGCCAAAACTATTGTATGTATACATGCTTAATATATATAACTGCTTAGTTGCATTCAACTTTCCATCATAAATGTATTTCTGATGCTTTAAGAGTAGATAAGTATACCGAAGTACCTACAGACAACCGTTGTATAATCGTACATCTTTGTAAATGTCATTAGCAAACATTTCTTCGTAAGATTTCGTCTCGTTTCAATTACAAGTTGGTTTAATTCAGAGATAATTTAATTACATATTGTACAGCATCAGCTATAAAGCCTTCACGCTCTTCTTTAATAAATAATCAAGGGTTGGACCGTTGTTGCAGACATATTATTAAGTAAATGTAAAGTAAGTCATTTGCATTAATGAAAAATTGATGTCAGTTACACATTTTCGGTTTGCTTTGAGGGAGCGAATTGTGTCAATGCGGGTCTTCTACTTAAATTATCTGCAAGTCACAATGTAATAAGTGTGTTAGGTGGCGCAAATATACCGCGCGTACTTAAAGCAACAAACAATTAGAGGGTGCGTAATGGCCACAATGCAATTCTAGACCTAATGATATTATGATAATTAAATTAATTTGAGTAAAAATTTAGAAAATATTTAATTTTCTGTTATACGAATGTCATTAAAGAATGAGACTTCCAAGTTTATATCAAATAATAGTTCAAATTGAGTAATTGAATTATAGGTATGTAAGTATATTGAAAATACAGTTTTTCTCTAATAAATGTAAAGATTTATGGTCACGTTATTGTAAAATTAAAGAGTAAAAATGAAGCATTTTCTTGTTAAATGTTTTATGAAAAGTAACTTTTAAAAACTAAACATAACATAAAAACGCAGATATAAAATATACTTATCAAGTATAGAGTAGTGCATTTTAGCTATTATCCCGAGTTGTCTCGGATACATTTCGCCGATGCTAAAACGCAGTAATGCAACTGCATCCATTGCAAAATAAAAAATTCTTTAAAATGGCAAGCAAGGAAAAACGAGAAGGATCCATTATACCCATCTCTGTAGCTATATTTTAAAATAAACTACACGCTTCGTTTTCTTAACGTCTTTTAATGCTTTTAAGTGTTTCCGACTTCCCTACACTTGCAGTCATACAATTCACATAGTATTTATCATGTGATATCCAATCCTTAATTTTTTTTTATCGTGAAACATTCAGTATATTTCTTAATCGAATATTGAAAAGCGCATCAAAAAGCGAAAATATGCTCGAAGATGAGGTAGGTAATATAGATAAGGAAAGCGAAAAGGAAGAAATCCTTAACGTCCAAAAACGCCATACAGTTTTTGGGCTCTAACCTAATTACTCAAGTTTTCGAAAGTTGCAATGAAGGCATCACGAACTGAAGTTTAGCCAAACACAAAGAACAGCTCACGCACGCAACCGCCTAGCCCTAACACATAAATAGATACCTATTTGATTGGTTCTTAAAGTCTAGACACTCAAAATAACATTTACGTAACTTACTAAAGCAATTATTAAACAATTAAACAATCATTAGATTGACTTGAAAAGTTCGAGTTTTAAGTGAAAACAATATAGGTACCTAAAGTTACTATGAAAGCATACATGATAATGAGAATAGAACATCGGTGCGAAGCGCACCTCACAACTTTACGGAGCCCACGGTGTCAAAAACTTCGTTCCAAAGCGGTGCTAGGTTGAAATTTTTGAAATTCACCATCGAATAGTTGTGCTATGCAGTCGGTACCGATTTATTTACCCCCGTCGATCAGAGCGTAGGCTGGATTTCATTGGGGGGGGGGGGGGGGGAACACCCCCCCCGATTTAAAAAACAACCCAAAAAAAACAAA
>JARJEB010018269.1:0-11715 GCA_030264535.1 Liometoxenus newtonarum | reverse complement strand
AGACTAGTAAAGAATCGTTTAACAAAATTATTGTTAGGAATCGTGGAAATGCACCAAGAGTGCTTAATGTATTGCATAAATTCCAGGGGCATAATCGATTTTGAAAATATCGATATTGTAAAAAATCGATTTTACAAAAATGACACTACATAGAGTTATAAGATTCCAACAGGGAAGGTATTGATACAAATCTAATGACACTTGTTCGCCATATTTGTTTGCACCATAACAAAATAAAACCCTAAAATATAGACTACCCAAAGTACACGCAGAGACTAGTAAAGAATCGTTTAACAAAATTATTGTTAGGAATCGTGGAAATGCACCAAGAGTGCTTAATGTATTGCATAAATTCCAGGGGCATAATCGATTTTGAAAAATTCGATATTCTAAAAAAATCGATTTTACAAAAATGACACTACATAGAGTTATAAGATTCCAACAGGGAAGGTATTGATACAAATCTGATGACACTTGTTCGCTATATTTGTTTGCACCATAACAAAATAAAACCCTAAAATATAGACTACCCCAAAGTACACGCAGAGACTAGTAAAGAATCGTTTATCAAAATTATTGTTAGGAATCGTGGAAATGCACCAAGAGTGCTTAATGTATTGCATAAATTCCAGGGGCATAATCGATTTTGAAAATATCGATATTGCAAAAAATCGATTTTACAAAAATGACACTACATAGAGTTATAAGATTCCAACAAGGAAGGTAGTGATACAAATCTAGTGACACTTGTTTGCCATATTTGTTTGCACCATAACAAAGTACACGCACAGGCTAATGATGCGAAACTGGAGTCTATTTCAAATCTGGCGCCTTTTAGGTACGACCAAAAATGACGATTTGGTAATCCCATTCCGTCCCTCTAATCTCTAAATGTAATAGATTTTATGTTCTCCCTATAAGACATTTATCTCTATGACAATTGACAATCGGCCATTAAAATTGTGATAATGAAAGAATATGCAAATGGCCGACACTGACAGCCAACAAAAAAAATATCGATACTTACTAAAGTGATGCTGAATTGTTTCAGCACGAAACTCTAAAACCTCCTTAGCATGATTGAAAAAGTTCTTGTAAACCGTCCGCCCACCAAACAACCAAATATCACTATCGTCCGTAATGGTGCCGTCGGTTAACGCAATTTCGTTGAGGAACGCGCACTGTGCTTCGGCCTCCATTGGTGCAACAATATATGGAATACCAAACAATCGCAGCAATTCTTGCGCTTCGTGATACATTTGTTCCGTAATATTGGCCGCTAAACGCGTTTTCGTTCCTTGTTCGTACAACAATCCTTCCGAGGCTTGTGACAATGTTGTTTTTAAATGCTGTAAATCGTCAACAGTCACAGACGAACTGGACGTGGAAGTGGAAGAAGGTCCAATTAGTTCTTGCAATAAATTTGATTCTGCAAGCTGATCTTGTTCGATTGCAATTGCAGATTGTTCGTTGGCAAGTTTAATCGACTCTTCAATTCGTTTTTGATTCTCTACGTCATAATCAATGTCTACCGATGAATTTGCTTTTGTTTTTTGCAACATATCGAGCTGAAGTGTTGTATTTCTAGAACTTTTGTTTAAAACTGATTCATTATTCTCTGCAGTAGTTGTTTCCGGCAGATTTTCCTCAAAAATATCACTAAATATATCATCAACAAGTTCCTCTTTAGTATCGAAAGCAATTTGAATGTCTAAACTTTTCGGTGATAGAGTTTTTGAAGTTTCATTTGTGCGAATCTCTTTCTTAGTTGCTTCCGAAGCTTCTACTTCAACAAAATCGTCATCGGAACTACTCTCTGAATCCGACATTATGGCAACTTCTTCATTTCGCGATGAATTTTCCGTTTCATTCACAATTCGCAATTCTTTATTTTCAATATTTAGAACTTGTGCCTCGTTCCTTGGAAATATTTGATTATCTTCCCAAACATGTGACTCAGTTTTCCCCTTATTCGGCGCTTCCTTATGCCCGAAAATCTCTTCAACGCCAGCTTGAGTTAATCCGCCATACTCAATCATATAATTTCGCGCCGCGGAGAAGATCTTCTCGGTAGTTTTCCGTTGTTGTTGCAAAATATCGTCGGGTTGGTCGTCGTCCGACGATGCAAACTCGGCATCACGAAGATTTTCCAAATAAGCAGTAAAATTCGCAGCTTGAGAATTCGAAACAACAGTAAAATTCGCAGCTTGAGAATTCGAAACAATTTCTTGTGAGGATGACGGTGTTGTTGAGGAATCGTCATTATCAAGTTTCTTGCTTGATTGACAAATTTCGGAAGCTGAGGATGTTGAAGTCGAGGGAGCATCTTGCAGTGATAGTTTTATTGCTGCTTCTAATTCTTTTTGAAATTCCAAATCACCTTTTGTTGAAACATTGCTTTCCACTACTTCCGTAGCATCTTTCTGAGAATTTTCTGCTAAAGATAATTGAATGGCAGTAGCAATATTTCCCGTTTCTTCACATGCAGCTTTCTCTTCTTCAATCGCTTTCAGTTCTTTAATCCTAGCACTTTCCATCGCCTTCTTCACATCTTTAAAGTACAAATATCTCGTGTTCTCGTCACTGGCAATACGAATACCTTTACTTTCCGTAACAACGCCGTGATCGTTCATTAGCGATTCCAATTCGTTCAAAGACAAGCTCGCGCCACCCATTTCCTTTTCCGCGTCCTCCAAACACGTCTGAATCGAATAGCGTTTCAGCAATCGTCGCATTTGATACAAGGAAAAATCATCCGATTGTTTTGGCAAGTCATGAATGCGTCCCCACGAATTTTGCTTACGCGTTTCCTTCAAATCGGTTAAGATTTCGTGTCGAACGTCAGCAGGCAACGAACGAAATTGCACCGACTTCTCATCAATATCGTGAATGTTCAAGTATTTTGTTGGGCTTGAATCGCCGCCACTGCTGCCGCTTTCATACTCTGACTCCTCCGAACTTTCGTACGCTATTGTTTGCGAAAGTGGCAAAACAAATAAATCATCCGCATCGTTTGCGTTTTTATTTGAAGATGCAACTTTCTTTGCTTGACTAGTTAAAGTGGCTTTCGTTTTTTCCGATAACACTTTATTCACTGCCGTGTGCTTGAGTAAAGTATGGATGAGTTGTTTTTGTATTTTATTAGCTTCGGTTAAATTTTTCGATTTGAGTTGATTGCGTTTCGCCTGATTCAAACGAAATGTTTATGTTTTATTTGGAAATTGCACAACACGAAAACCGACTTACAATTGTTTCCTTTTTAAGGGCCGGGACACCACCGTCAAAAACAAATACTGGTTTGATACGGAAATAAAGCAGTTTGCAGATGCGATGATACAATGTAAGCAAATGAGCATTTGCAACTGGAGCTCCTTTCGAATCTTGAAAACCTTTGATTGCTTGATGCAACCATATTGATACATCTAAATAATAATGAAGGAACTTATACAATGCAGTAATTCACTAAATATACATTCAATCGAGATGGGAATTCAAAAATGTTGGAGAACTTCCGCTGGAAATTTTTTCCAAGAGAGATTTTAAGGTTATGTTTTATGAAAAAAAAAAAGGATACCGACGGCTAAAACTTTTCCTTCCAATGTTTCAAGTGGGACAACTTTTCCAGACGGTTCTATAAGCTTCCATAGACCATGAACACCCATTTTTACTAATAAACACTTAATAATTACAATAATATCATTAAAATTAGTACAATAATCAAAAGATTAGTACAAAATATTACCACTTTTCAACTACTGGCGCCACAGTACGTTACAATTGAAGAAAAATCGCGGTAAATTTGAAATTGGGAACTAATAGGTGCGTTTTATTGCGAACGAAAGTTACACCAGGGAGACTAAAATGCAATAGACTTCGTGAATTTTTTAATCATATTGATATATAACATGGAGTAACGGTACAAAACATGTCAGTTCAGCGGGTTTATGATTTATTCAGGCTTGTGTTTTAAGATCACGGAAGAACCATTAAAATTCTTGTTTCAGAGGACAAAAAGCTTCACAAAAACGCTATCAGAAAAATTAGTACAATAACCGAATTATTAGTACAAAATATTACCGCTTTTCAACTTGTGGCGCCACACTACGTTATAATTGAACAAAAATCGCGGTAAATTTGAAATTGGGAACTAATAGGTGCGTTTTATTCCGAACGAAAGTTACACCCGGGAGACTAAAATGCAATAGACTTCGTGAATTTTTTAATCATATTGACATATAACATGAGTAACGGTACAAAACATGTCAGTTCAGCGAGTTTATGATTTATTCAGACTTGCGTTTTAAGATCACGGTTCTTGTCTCTTAAACAAAATATGACAATTATGCAAGTTAATGCTGACTTAACCTCAAACCATACAATTTCACTGCTTTCACCGTCCCAATCGAAAAATAGAAAACTTACTCTCCAGCGAGTGAAAGTTTGCAATAAAACACCAATCACTCGCTAGAGTTAGGTAAGTCAATTAGCAATAAAACGCACTTAATAATAGGGGTAAACAGGTTAGTTCACAATAAATCCGTGTATTTAATGGTGCTACAAGCAAAGAAAGATGGTGGGAGTAAACTATGACATATATCCAAGTTAATGCTGACTTAACCTCAAACCATACAATTTCACTGCTTTCACCGTCACAATCGACAATTAGAAAACTTACTCTCCAGCGAGTGAAAGTTTGCAATAAAACTCCAATCACTCGCTAGAGTTAGGTAAGTCAATTAGCAATAAAACGCACCTAATAATAGGGGTAAACAGGTTAGTTCACAATAAATCCGTGTATGCAATTTGGTGCTACAAGCGAAGAAAGTTGGTGGGAAATTTGAAATTCCAACAAAGGCGGCAAATTTGAAAATGCAAGAAGAAATTAAGTCAATTCTTTTTATAGTTTACTGAAAAAAAAAACACGAACTATGTATAATAGCGCAAATATTATTAATCACAAAATTATTAATGGCATATTGTAATATTACGAATACAAATGTACGATCTTTGCATTCGTAATCAACAATATCACGTCATTAAAAGTCATAATAAGTCAATATAAATACAACATCTTTTTACATATTTCTGTTGCCCTTTTTTTTGTTTTTGTTTACTAGTGCAAAAATACTATCAATAATTATTCATTTTATTTTATGTATATGTTTATAAGCTACTTCATAATTTATATTATATATTTATGTATAAATCGTTATTTTACAGTTTCAATTTCCTTCCGTATTTTAATTTTACGGTCAAATTTTAATACACTAAATAATCCTTTCTGATGAAAAATGATGACAACAAATTGGCAAAGGAAAAAGTTCAACATTTTCCTACACTTATTTATTTATGTCGTGTGTGTGTGTGTGTGTGTGTGTGTGTGTGTGTGTGTGTAGTCGTAGTTTTGTTTCAATATAAAAACATTAGTAATAAAATAAATGGCAACACAAGAGAGATAATACAATACAAAAATACAATAATAACAATAATAATCACAAAAAAAGTTATTGTATTAAATGATAAAAGCTAAAAGCACTTGTATAAATATGGCGCATCTATTTTAATTGTGTCTGTCAATGTTTTTTACTGGACGTGACCGAAGCAATGTCAAATTTTCCTGTTCACTGTTCATTACCTAATCATGTAATGTCAAAATATCAATCAATCAAGTCGAATGAATATAAATATTAAAATTAATAAATATATATCGCATTGTTAATGATATAGAGATGAAAGACAATCATTTATGTCATGTCGTCACTATTATTTTATGTTTATAGTATTTTAGGTTCCGTGACGACTGGGGCCATGGGACAAATGGGGCCAGGACAACTGGAGCTTGGCCTTTGACAACTGGGGCTTTTAGGGACTAACCTCCTTACAGTTCGGTTAAAGCCAAGTACGCTGAAACCAAAGTATGTTTGTGTTCTGGCACTACTCCTCCTAAAACCAATCACCCCAGTTGTTAAGGGCCCCAATTGTCCCATGGCCCCAGTCGTCTGGTTACCAGTATTTTAACATATTATTTTCACTGTATAAAGATAAAGTTTAACGTTTTATAATTCTAAAAAAATATAAGCACTGGAGCGACTGGAGCACATAAAGTAGTCCTACTTATAGAAATGTTGCTTTCATTTTCTCTTCTGTTCTTGCTTCTTGCACAACTAACTAATATACATTCTCTAAATACATAAATGTAGCACATACCCCTCCAGTTTTGTTATTTCTTATTAATGTGTGAACATTTTTTGTTTAATCTTTTATTCACTATACTACTATATCTTTCTTTTATTCTTTTTTAATCTTTTACTTCTTTTTTGTTGTTTAGCAATTTGCCTATTGTACACATAAAAAAATATGCATTAATCGTACAATTATTAATGCAGTTTAAGTTAAATTTAAAAATGTATTCAAAACATTTTAAATATTTAAATACTACCTCCGGTTTTCTACACTTTTTTGTGTTATTTTTAGGAAATTTTTACAATATAACCAGCATTATTAATAGTTATTTTGCACTACATTTTACTAATTATTATTGTTCAGTCGAATTTTTATACGTTTACGAAAACTTTACATGTTTCTACTTAAAGCTGACTGAAAGTAGTTTACAAATTTGACAGCTGAATAGATGGTGTGAATGATTTGATTTTAAATGCATTTGATTTGGATGAGATTGATTGCATTCTACTAAATATGAAATAACAATGTTATCACAACAACAAAAGAAGACAAAATGTTGTTCATCTATATCTATGTATACTTTTGCGGTTATACTTTCGAAATAAATAAAATTAATAAAAAAAAACCACAAGTAAACATTCAGGTTCTTCAATCGCGTCATTCGTATTTTGCTTAGACATAGGAACGTAACACATGGGCATAATTTTTTGTTTGTTTTCGGGCTAGTAATTTTATAGTTTTGAATGGAAATTGCTGTTGTTTTTTTGTTGTTGACTAATTGATATGCAAACTCTTCAATTCGTTTTGTTGCGTTTTGCGTTTCATCTGGACCAATGTTTTTAATTGTTTCAGTTTTAACTTTGAATATCTCAATATCTCAAATGCCTATTGTAAGTGAATAATTTTAAAAATTTGCCTATACAGGGTGGTTGAGCAATTAGTAACCAGCGAATTACACAAAAACGGTTTGAGATATAAAAAAAAAATGTTTGAAATAAAACTTTCTATCTTTCTTGTACTCTTGTATAAAATGGCGTTAGCAGTTACTTTGTAACTCTCAGCACAGGGTGTTAATTTGTTTTTCAAATGGAACACCCTGTATTTCCTGACATTTCCTGAAAGTTCTTTTTAAATGCTGAATAATGATACACCACTTGGTATACTTCGGGTTAATACTTTTTTCTACACCTATTTAGTTATATGGTCATTATTAGCATTTTTTTCAGTGATTAATGGTACCTATAAATCACTACCGTGATTAATGGATTTTCATAAATCACTGCAATTTTATAACATTGATCGCGTATATTTGGAGATCATTTAAAGTTCAATCTCGAAAGAAGTCGAGAAATTCCGATCGTAGCCCATGTGTATCGCCCGCCATATTGCTTCAGCTGTCAGTTAGTGCACGTTCGTTGCTTCATAAATAACATAAAATCTAATGATCCGAAGTATACCAAGTGGGACATCATTATTCAACATTTAAAAAGATCTTTCAGGAAATGTCATAAAATACAGGGTGTAACATTTCAAAAAAAAAAAAAATCAAAGTAACTGTTAACACCATTTTATAGAATGCAAGAAACGTTGAAACTTTTACTTTAAATATGTTTTTTTTTAACTCAAACGGTTTGGGCGTAATTCGCTGGTTACTAATTGCTCAACCACCCTGTATAAATCGTCGAATTTTAATTTGTTTTACAATAATCTCGCCTAAGATTTACATTTTTTGTAACTTTTTTCTGTTTTTTTTTTTTGGTTCCTATCTATCTAAAGTCAATTAAAAATTAAAATTAGATACCTTCTACTTTCCTCCGTATGTACACGTGTGTTACCAGTTTGGTGAGGTACAAAAAACCGTTAAAAACGCCTTTTTGTTGTTGACGCTTGATGCTAGTGTCCTTTTGCTGCGTCTTTCGCTGCCAAAATCAACGGAGTCAGACTGGCTAACGGTTTCGATATTTTTAAGAACGGATGCTGTAAGAAACACAATAATAAATGTTATTTAAATTTCGTAGATTTTCATTTTCAAATCAATAAACTATTTTTAAACTGCACGCGGTCACTCTAAACCACACCAACAAGCAGATTTTCTTGGTTGAAGAGAGAGAGAGAGAGAGAGAGAGAGAGACTTACCTTCAATAGGTCCTTCGCAGATGCACGTTTTTCAACCTCAACTGCAAGGCATTGATCCAAAAAGTCCTGGAAAGCGGGCGTAAGCTTTTCTTTATCTTTAATATCCGGCTTGCCGTTCGTGGCGATTAAGTATAAGGCCCTTAAAGGATTCTCGTTCAAGTACGGGGGTTCGCCCTCGATCATTTCAATCGCCATTATGCCCAAAGACCATACGTCAACCTATACAATTCACTTAAATTACTGCAAATTATTGATAACTTAATAAAACTTTTTTAAGTTTGAACATCCCCATTTTTACAAACGTGCGCTGCGCAACTTGTACAACACATGTGTATAATGTGTAATATACATCAAAGGGGTTCTCCCCTAATTAATAGGCTACCCAATCAACAAGTTGCTGATGCCATTTTATTCCAAAAAATGGCATCGCTATGCCCACAGACCATACGTCAACCTATACAATTCACTTAAATTACAGCAAATTATTGATAACTTAATAAAACTTTTTTAAGTTTGAACATCCCCATTTTTACAAACGTCAAAAAATGTGCGCTGCGCAACTTGTACAACACATGTGTATAATGTGTAACATACATTAAAGGGGTTCTCCTCTAATTAATAGGCTACCCAATCAACAAGTTGCTGATATCATTTTATACCAAAAATTGGCATCGCAAAGATTTACAAAAATTTATAAAAAATAATATGTAAATGCACTCACCTTAGGTCCATACTGTTTCCTCGTAACAACTTCAGGCGCCATCCAATACGGTGTGCCGACCATCGTCGTCCGTTTCGATTGTTCTGGACTAATTTGAGCACAAAAACCGAAATCAGCTGCAAACGACAAAATTAACGAAAGTTTTCCTACAAACAAACACACAAACCAAAAAAAAAACCTACTTAGTTTGACAGATCCATCTAATCCTAATAAAATATTGTCCGATTTAATATCGCGATGAATGACTTGATTCGAATGCAAGAAATCCAAAGCTTGTAACACCTCCCTGCACACGGCCGCAATTTGTCCCTCATCCATACACGTTTCGGTGACGACATCCGTCAATGAACCACCAGGTAAATACTCCATGACCACCCACAATTCCTCATTCACCAGATAACTATCCAGATAGTTGACGACATTCCCATGTTTATTCTCTCGCATGACTAGAATTTCGTTGATAATCAGTTCCTTTTTCGGTTGCTGCGACAGATTCATCTGTTTGATAGCGACCTCGACGCCAGTCGACGTCTCCATTGCAGTGTACACGGTGCCGGAAGCACCTTGTCCAATTTTTTCAATTTTCGTATACTTGCGACTCGGATCGCCGACGGAGACGATGCTGCGCAGTTTCTCGAGAATATCTTCGTCGGAGAGCTTCTTCTTGCGCTTTTCGGATGCACCGCGTGAGACGTCCGGCGTCGCTGCTTGATTCTTGTTGCGATCGAGGAGAGGTGTCGTCGGCACCGTGGTGATTGGTGTCGGTTGTAGATTGTTGCTGGCGTTGTGGTGCGTCGGTATGGTGTGTACGGGGCTAGGACTGTGTGTTGGTGTGCTGATAACGTGTACGCTATGGTTGTTCGTTTGGTATTCTTCGATTGGTTTCGTGTACTTTAACAAAACAACAACAACACAAACATTTTGAATAATCAAGTTTTACTTTGCGTTACTTACAATACTCTTGGTTCGCTCGGGACGTGTGACGATTGGAGGTGGTGTGGCATCGTCTTCAAGTTCGGAGCTTGGAGCGTGCGCTGGTGAATGATACGAATGTGGTGTTCCTTCAACGTCAGTAGGCGTAGTGCTGCTTGGACTTGAACTTGAAACTCTACTTATGGAAGAACCTTCAACATGATTAAATAAAATCAATTAATTTTGATTAAATTTCGAACAAATCATTTTTAAAAAGATTTTTTATTGTGAGCAGGGCCGTATTATCCATTAGACACTGTGCCTAGGGCCTACGAAAGTTAGAGGGCCTACGAAGACTGATAAAATGAAAATTAATTGACGTTGAGAGCTTTTTTTTTGGTCACCGCGTTCACGGATATAGTATTTTACTACTTGAGACCTTTTTTTTGGTCACCAATAAAAATTTCAGTTAAGTGCCTAGGGCCTACGATAGGCTTAATACAGTCGTGATTGTGAGTCAACGGGAAACAAATCGAAAACATACGAATTTATCGTTTTTGTTACCTGAATGTGTAGTATTTGTCGTTTTAGTCATATATTTGGTATTCTGCGTGTCCTTGGCACTCGACTCGTACCAATTTAAAACATCCAAGACTGCCTGCGGATTGCTCTTCTGTTCTTGTTTGGTGATGTTCGAATTCATCAACAAGTGACTCCATGCTTCCGGCATCCCCTAAAATTGACACGTATAAAAATTACGAATTTAAATATAGCTAAATTCAAAATATAACACTTTAAACGTTTAAATCAATTTTGAAAATAAAAACTGCTTTCGATATACGAGTACATACCACAGAAAACATCAAATTTTTTTAAAATAGTTGTAGAATGAGTAGCCTACTAATTAGGGGTTACTAAATTTAAAAAAAAAACTGTATGTTATAATTATACATATGTGCTAGACAAGTTGCGAATCATTTTGTACGTAAACAAACTAAAATGGCGCTGGCAATTGTCATAACTGGTCAAAACGAAGATGAATAAATTTAATTTAGCTTCCTTGGAGTAGATTGCAACTACTCTGAGTAGTTAAAAGTAAGTATATCGAACGCAAATACATAAAAGTTTCCGTGTTTTAAGACGAAAAAAATGGTTTGATCGTATATAAATGTTTTTCTTTGTTTATTTCTATTTCATGCTGAAATAAGCCTAAAATAGCTATTTTCGATGATTCTCGGAGTACTATGGAAATATTCCGAGTACTTGGGTACTTTAGGAGTTACTCTGAATATAAATCGAAAGCAGCTATTGGTAATATTCTAAAAATCTAGTTGTCCTTTTCTAAGTGCCATTTGTAAATAATAAACAATTTTTGTTTTTTTTNCCGAGTACTTGGGTACTTTAGGAGTTACTCTGAATATAAATCGAAAGCAGCTATTGGTAATAGTCTGAAATGTAGTTGTCCTGGTTGAGGGTGTAGTTGTCGGTAGTAGCCGATTTTTGTTTTTTTTTTCAGGTAAGGAACGACACAAATATTAATAGCAACTTTCGATGATTCTCGGGGTACTTTGGAACTATTCCGTGTTTTTTGGTAGTTTGGAAGAGCGTCGTGTTGGGAAAGGGTGTAGATTTTGAGTTATTTCTAATGTGCCCATGTATTCGGATTTGTTTTTAAGTTTGCCGTGGATTATCGAATGTTTTTGTTGATTTTTGTGTTGTGGTTTAGCTGATAAAAAAAACTTGATTTGTTTATTATTTACAAA
>JARJEB010018247.1:0-12761 GCA_030264535.1 Liometoxenus newtonarum | reverse complement strand
CGCAAGGGCGAAGTTTACGTAGCGAGATGTTAGTCGAGCGGAGTAAACGCCCGAGCATATAATAGCGCATATGCGCGAATTGAATACTATACTTTATCTGCGACGACAAAATTTTATTTGGCTTTCAAACTTAAAAATTCAACCATGGAATTCAACACATAATCTTAGATGACGTTTTAGATGCAGTCCGTGTGTCACATATAATTATTGAATGCAACGAAGAGCTGTGCTTGACGTAAAGTAAATCTCTAGAGGAATAATGACCTATTATTGACGTGTGTCAAGCTCCATTATTCACGAGTGATATTAATGTGGGTTATATGTGCCTGGATACACACCTAATAATGGTTGTTTTAGTTGGTCGTCGCGGATAAATATAATTAATTGATGATAATGTTGTCTGTCGATGATATAAATATTATGTATTTTTATATATTACTTTAATTTTATGTTGTTGAAAACGAAAAATGTAATTAATATTAATTTTCTATGCAAAAATCATGTATGAACAATGAAATGAAAAAAAAATAAGAGATAAAGACAAAATCTAGAAAAATGAGAAAAATTGTTAATTATTATTTTATTATATATCTATTTTTAATTATTCTATATTTATCTACATTTCTAAATACAAATCAGTTTTTCTCGTTTTGTTTGTTACCATTTTATTATTTTAATTAATAATGCAATAGAACTATTTTATGTTATGTTTCCACTTGTTTTCAATAGAATACCTTTCGCCTCTTTTTGTGTTAGTACTTAGTTTTTCCTTAGTTTACCTGTTTACCGAAAATTGTAAATAAATAAAAAATATTGAATTTAGACTTGCATGTGTTCTCTCTCTGGTGGTTGATGATGAAACTATAAAACCATAACCACAATTTCAACTTGCCTGCGCATCCGAGGGGTAAACAACTCTTATAAATAGCGTACAAATGATTCACAAATGTGAATTCTTTAAAAGGATTCACAATATTTTAGAAAGAAATCACAAAGGGAATTCACAAAGTTCACAAACATTGCGCATGCGTTTAATGTGTCCCGGTTAGTCTCGACCTTACTCGACAAGGAGGACACGTTTGAATTCCCATGAATTCACATTTTCTTCGCATAAATTCACATGAATTCACATTTTTTTCACATGAATTTACATTTTTTTCACATGAATTCACATCTTTTTGCGAATTCACGTTGAATTCACAAACAAAAATGTTCATTCAAATGTCCACTGAATTCACATGAATTCACAGAAGAATTACCAGGGAATTCACAATAAGTGTACAATTTTGTAACTAGTTGTCTTCCCCTCGTGCGCATCGAAGGATACAATGCTCACTAGAGTCTAGCCGGTACCGTGGTTATTATGATCATGACCTGGCGAACAGGCATGGCAATACTATCCGTAAGTGTGACGCAGTAAAACCTATAGACGAATATCCAAGTGAGAGAGATAAAACATGCATCTCTGTTCAAAATTGTTTACATAGTGTTTTTGTTGTCACTGCCAATTAAAAAATAACCCTCACTGGTAGGACTACTGAAGGGTAGAATTATAAGGGCTAAAGTAGGGTGAAAATTCACTGCAAAGGTAGGCAACTAAATGATCATGTTTCTGGTCATTGGTCATGATCATAGTAGCCACGGTAACGGCTAGACGCTGCTATGCTTCAATCCATCAAATGAAGAGCAAACATAACCTTATGAAAGATCAAAATATTTTTCGAGATATTTTTCAACATCCAGTCAGTGGTAAAGGCTCTGGTGGGTAAAAGTCAAAATATTCTAAACAATTGTCAAAACATCTTCATCAAATAAATATTTCCAATATTCAATGATGCTATTGTAATAATATTGTAATATTGTAAAAAAAATCACCGCAATGAGTTTTAATTACAATTACGCAAACATCAACTCAAACAAACCCAAGACCAGCCACAATGCTGTGCCGCCTCCGCCAACTGCTGGCGTCAGCAAGCAAGGATACTCAACTATGAATGCTATTACCCAAAATGCGTTATGTGCAGCATGGGGTGGCAGTCGAAAACGAGCCATAACTGAAGACGAGTATAAATAATATTAAATGTTTTGTTTATGCATTAATTACACTTTATTAATAGATATTTTGATGATGATGAAGAAGATAATGGTCAAACGTTAGCTTATATACCGGCCCCTGGAAGTCCTTCATATCAAGGCAATAAGATAGAAGAGAATGATGATGACGAAGATGACCCATTGGATGCATTTATGGCTGGAATTGAGCAGCAAGTGCAAAAGGAACAAAGTACTGGTGAAGCTAAAAAGGGGCCTAAAGTTGTAAGGAATGATTTGGAAGAAGAAGATGATGAGGAGTCTTACTACAGGTATATGGAAGAGAATCCAACTGCTGGAATGTTGCCTGTGGATGAAGATAATCCTGATATTGAGTACGATGAGGATGGTAATCCAATACCACCGGATAAGAAAAAGTTCATTGATCCTTTGCCGCCGATAGATCATGATGAGATCGAGTACGGTCCATTTAAGAAAGACTTCTACAATGAACACGAAGAGATTGAGAAGTTGACTTGGGTTCAAGTCAACGAATTACGTAAAAAATTTGATATAACTGTAAGTGGTCGTCATGCATCCAAACCAGTTGCTTCTTTCGGTCATTTTAACTTTGATGATAAACTTCTTAAAAGTATCATTAAAGCTGAATATATTACACCGACACCTATACAATCACAAGCTGTTCCTTGTGCGTTACAAGGAAGAGATGTCTTGGGAATTGCTCAAACGGGTAGCGGCAAAACAGCTGCTTTCTTATGGCCTCTACTAGTGCACGTGGCTGATCAGAAAGCAGTGTTACCTGGAGAAGGCCCAATCGCTTTGATCCTAGCTCCAACTCGCGAGTTGGCACTGCAAATCTACAATGAAGCACGCAAATTTGCCCGTGTTTACGATCTACGTGTGATTTGCGCCTATGGTGGCGGCTCCAAGTGGGAACAAAGCAATGCGCTCAAAGAAGGCGCCGAGATAGTCGTTGCTACACCGGGCAGAATAATTGATCACGTCAAATGTGGTGCGACGAATTTACAACGCGTCACATTTTTGGTCTTGGATGAAGCCGATCGGATGTTCGAACTTGGTTTCGAGCCCCAGGTGCGCTCCGTTGTGAACCACGTTCGTCCTGATCGCCAGACGTTACTATTCTCTGCGACATTCAAGAAGAAGATCGAACGTCTAGCTAAAGATGCTCTGCAAGATCCGGTGAAGATTTCTCAAGGTATTACTGGTCAAGCCAACGAAGATGTTAAACAAAATGCCATGGTCTTGGCGAGCCCTCTGGCAAAACGTAACTGGCTGTTTTCGCATTTGGTCCAGTTGATGTCTGCTGGGTCGGTGTTGATTTTCGTGACGAAAAAGGTCGACGCCGAGCAGGTGGCAGCTGATTTAAAGGTAAAAGAGTTTGATTGTTTGTTGTTACATGGTGATATGGATCAGGCTGACAGGAATAAGGTAATAACAGCGTTTAAGAAGCAGGAATGTCCAATTTTGGTTGCCACAGATGTGGCTGCTCGTGGTTTGGATATACCGCACATACGAACTGTTATTAATTTTGACATCGCTCGTGATATTGATACGCACACACATCGAGTGGGTAGAACAGGACGTGCTGGTACGCAAGGCACTGCGTACACGCTGCTTATTGATAAGGATAAAGAGTTCGCGGGACATATTGTTCGGAACTTGGAGGCAGCAAATCAGGAAGTGCCACAAGACGTTTTGGATTTGGCGTTGCAAAGTAGTTGGTACAAGAAGGCCAGGTATAAGAAGAAGGATGGACCTAATATTGGTGGAATAGGTTTTGGTTTCGTTGAGAAAACTGGAAAAAATCTTCTTCTTAAACCACCTTCTTTGTCATCTACCTCATCATCAAGTTCATCTTCATCCACATCGATGAACATCGTGGAAGCACCACGAGGTCCAATCACTGATCGTCTATCAGCCATGAAAGCAGCTTTCAAGGCGCAATACCAGACACAATTCACATCTTCCACGGACATTAACCAGTCGCAACCAGTACTAGCGCCTCCGCAACGGAAGAAGAGTCGTTGGCAGTAGTAGTTGTTAAAAAAATAAATACAGTACGTAGGATGCAGTTATAAATAATTAATCTACGTTATCGCGACTTTTATCCGGCCGGCTTGAAATAGTTGAATAAACTTTTCAGTCTTTGAGTATTTTAAACAACTGTAAGAGTTGAATACTATAAATCACGAAGTCAATTTCAAAAAAATTAAAGAAAACTGTTCAACTGTTGATTAGAACTTACAACATGTGGCACGTTCTTATACCATTGATTCTTATAATAAATATTAAAATTGTTCAAGTATATTGTGAAAATAGTGATTATAATAATCTAAGTAAGTAATTTTTTAGTTAGACGATGAAGAAGAAAACAATCAATTAAATATTGAACATTGAAGTATGATGTATAATTAATTAATCAATAATGCTTTTTTTTAATTTGCAAGTTTGCGATGATTTTTATAAATATGCTTGTTCGGATTGGATACGGACGAGTAGCAAACCGCATTCGGAACCTTATTGGAATATATATACAGAAACTGCTCAAAGAATAAGCAACACATTGGAAAATATTTTGGAAAACGAAACGTTTGTCAATATTGAAAACGAAAAACTATTGTATAAATCATGCACCCAGCCAGGTGCAGACTACATAATACAGTTTCGCTATTTAATTAATAAACTTGGAGGCATTCAACGCTTGTTGAATAACAATGTAAATTATGACTTTTTGATTCACATCATTGAAATCACAAAATTATTGAATATTCATCCAATTTTAAAATTTCATGTGGCAAATGATCGTATGCTACATGTAAGTACATGACTTACTTACTTACCATTAAAATAATGTTAATTATATTGAATACTTGACGCAATAAACATATTATTGTATTCTAGATAGACCGAGGTGATTTTATATTTCCGGAAATGTTTCTAACTCAATCGCAACGTTATCACGAAGAACTTCAAGTCTATAAGAACTGGATTGAGAAATCCCTTTCATTGTTGTTACAATTTGATGAATTTAAAGATGATAGACATAATATTTTCGCTGCAATATTAAGGGGAAGTTGGCAACAGATAAGTGCTGTTCCTGTGGGTGTAGCAATTTTGGCAAAGGAAATTGTGGAATTTGAGGTGCAACTTGCCAAACTTCCTAGTGGAAAAGTGACAAAAACGAAGTTAACAAATAAAATTAAATATCTCTTAAAATTTCTTTTTGAAAATATTCCTTATAACAATGTAAATGAAGTACATATTAACGAAATCTATTTTGATTCGTTGGCCAGTTTAATTAATAAAACAAATTGGCGTATTATATGTAAGTTATCATCAAATTTAATAGTAAATGGAAAATTATGCATGCTTTATTTCCTCAGCTAATTACATCATATGGACATCGATAAAAGAATTATCTCGCGATGTGAATTCGGAGTTTCGTCATTTGAGCTTCGAAGTTGACAAGGAACTTTTAGGCATAACCGCTGATTTGTCGCGTGAAAAGGAATGCGTTGATCAGGTTGTTAAACATTTGGGACATGAGAAATTATTGAAAAATTTTCAATTGTTAACTGGGCAGGATGAGAAAATGATAATTGTACAAGTTCATGCAATGGCAGCAGACATTAAGAACATTTTTTTGGAGAGATTGGAAAAGAATGGATGGCTTACAACTGAAGCCAAGAACAACATTATGAATAAAGTGCAAAAGGTTAGATTTGAAATTCTACGCCCAGTAAAACAAGATGAACACAATGAAATATTACTTGGAAATGTTGGTCGATCCAGAAGAGTTAAATTGGAGAGTAATCATTTGATAAATTTGTTGAAACTGAAAAGTCGTCAATTTCAAGAAATATTAGGGAAATTGTTAGTTGTCTCGGCGGAATTTCCAGTTGCTGATGGCGATGTACAATGGCCAAGCAACATTTTTGATGTTAATGCTTTTTATAGTCCTTCACAAAATGCAATAAGTATGATTTTTGTTTTTAAATAATACTTTACACAATGATTCAAAACTTTATCGATTTTGCAGTTTTACCAATGGGCATTCTACAACCACCATTCTTCCACACCTCACAACAATCTGCTTTGAATTATGGAGCATTGGGTTCATTAATCGGGCACGAATTAAGCCACGCATTAGATGATTTAAATCTCTCTAACAATTTCACCCGACTAGACTTCAAATCATATGACAGACGACGCAATTGCATCAAAAATATATTCGACTCATTCGGGATCGACCAAGGACTAACATTAAATGAAAACATTGCGGATTTTATTGGGATTAGGATGAGTTACTTAGCAATGGCTAGGAATTATGCGAACGACGTGCGAGAGCAAGGAAATTCCGAATTGTTCTTTCTCAGTTATGCCAAGGTAAGGTATAAAATTTTGAAAATTATAAAAATTTGTATCATTATTATCATAATCTTTTCTTTAGATGTGGTGTGAATTGAGCAACAAAGAAAATGATGGCAAACAAATGTTAATACAAGATGAACATGCACCTGTTGGCATTCGAGTTGATGGAACTCTTCAGAACTTTCCTATTTTCCTCAAAACTTTTAATTGTCTCAGGAAGCAACCTTTAAATTACGAAAGCAGATGTACCTTGTGGTAGAACATCTTGAAAAATATTTCACAGTCAAAATTATTTAATAAAATCACGGACAATTTCAATTTATTTCAAATAAATCGTATAGCAATGAAATATTAGCTGGGAAATGCACGCATTTTGTGTTCAATATGTTCAAATATGTATGAGAAATATTCGTACTTTTTTTTCTTCTTCTTCTTCTTCTTCTAATTTGTATGTTTGGTGTATAATGTAGGTACTTACAATTTTGCATTTCCCACTTTTTTCTCTCTCAAAATATGGTGAGAATTAAGGACTGATTCATCTCCATGTATAAGTTGGGATCCTTAGTAGGATCATTTAAATTTCTGATTTCTTTCATTTGTATAAATGTGTATAAGATTTGTATATCTTGTAAAGATTTGTTGTATTCTTAGTAGGTTTTCATTTGTAGGCGTTAATTGAATAAAATAGTTGGTAAAGAACATAAAATTGGTAGCTAAACCACAACCACTTGTTCTTTTTCCAACTCGTAAATCTGTAAAATCAATTCGTTTTTTCGGCCCAGTTTTATCAACTGCTCCGGCTCTGGTTTCCCAATATCCCCACTTTTAATCTTCAGCTCCAAAGCTTCAACTTCCCTCAGTCGCTTCTTCAAATTCTTCAATTTCTTCACCGGATCAGTTGTCGGTTCCGGTTGCACTTGTTTCTTGTTGTGCTTCTTGTTGTTCTTCACATCCATTTTGCACACTTCTTTTGTAACCTGTTCAACTTTTGGTGCATCACCAGTGCCCTTACTGGATCGTTTCTTATGATGTTTTCCCTTTTCTTCGATGAAAAGGCCGGGGATGGTTCGATGCGTCGTGTACCCATCGACTTTTACAGTTTGAGCTGGTTGCTGTTGCTTATTCATGATCTTCTTCCCTTTCGATTCGTAAAGGGGCACTTCTTCTTGGGGCACGTAGCCTTCCTTAACGCGTCGGGCCTTACGCCAGGTACCATCAGGTCTTTGAGAAGCCGGGATAAAAGATTCACCTAAAAGATGCATGCGATTTTAAAATAGAATTTCAAATAATCGCGACCCGCGTTTGGTTTACAGTTTGTTTTCAATATGTGCTTACCATTTTCTTCTTCTTTTGAATTACTCATGTTGTATATGATAAAATAAAAAATTTCAATCAGCTATCAAAAAAAAATTTTATAGAGAATAACAAACAATTGTTAAATTTTTTTCATGGTTTGCTTATAAACCAGGCCGACTCGATTCTAAATAAATGTATGATTTGTCTGACTCTGACATTTAGTATTTAATTTAGTAAATCATTAGTAAATACTTTTCTAACCTTATTTCCTACCACCTACACAACCGAGTAAACAACGCGAGCACGATTCACGACACGATGAAGAGAAATGGAATGAAAAGGTTACGCAATATCCTAAAGATAGAATAGCATGGCAATATTTAAATATGTACCTTTTAAATCGATTACGACGCATGCGTCGTGTAACACGCATGCGCGTAGAGATTTAAATTTTTAAAGAGCACGAAATCACTCCACCACTCCCCAAAAATTCCCATTTCCTAGATAATCTTTGACATTTGACTGTTCACCTTCACAATGGGGTCATTCGTAATACATATGTAGCAACACTGAAAGTGACTATGCGCACTTCGGTGGGGAATATGTCAATTGAAGTGCGGGTAAAAGCGGGTATTTTTCTAATTAGAGTAGAGGTACTTGCATCTAGCGACAGCCTGGCTTCAGCCAATCACAAAAGAGTTCCAGAATGTGATCATTAAGTTGACTACCTATGATCCAAACTAAAGTAGGAAAAATAACCCTCCCATGCTTACGCATAGTATTATCGTTGGTATTACCATGCCGGTTCACCATTAAAGTTTGGATGTGTATGTTTGGTTGCATATGATTGTATATGTTCACTGCATTCACCAGGTACGCTTCACCAGGTAAATTTAACCGCTCGTTTTTAATTGGAGCGCTGTACATGTGTAACCGCTTTAGTTCCCTGAATGCGACCATTGAAAGCACGTATGTAGTTCCGTAGTTCTTCCACGGGACTTTCAGTGAGTCGTAAAACGAACAGTATTAGTTGTGCTCGTGGCTTCTAGAGCGCTAAATCGAATGCATTCTTGTACCTATATAGGTTATAGGTTACATAGGGCCAATGTGAGGTGAGTTAGCCTCTCGTGAACTGCTACCTAGATATCTATTGTTCTCTGTTCTGCCCCTTCCCAATCACCTCCCAAGCAGTCCCACGTCCTCTATGAACCTGATAATTCTCTTGGGGGTGATGCCGCTCACTTCTTCGTGAGATAATCTGTCCCTTCCGAAGTGTGAAGTACGCTTGTGGGCAATCGCGTCACAAGTACAGAGTATGTCCTCGGCCGTTTCAGCTGCCGAATCACATAATCTGCAATTTTCACTTTCCTCTATTCCCATTTTCCTCAAATGGTACCGAAGGGCACAATGCACAGTCATGAGTCCTGTGAATGTTCTCAGCTCGTTCCTTGTTATTTCGAGCACCTTGTGGTTGTAGTCAGGTTTGACGAGCCGTTTTGATTGACGTAGGCCTGGGACGCTGTTCCAGTGCTTACGTCTTCGGTCCTCCTCCCATGTTTGCACCAACCCTCTTCTGTGTGCCATGGGGAGTCCGCAAAGCGGTTCTGGTCCTACAGGACTGGCATTTGCACCAGTTTTAGCGAGTTTGTCTGCCACTTTGTTGCCTTTGATACCCCCGTGCCCTGGGACCTACATAAGGGTCAACGAATTGTTCTTCGCCGGCTGCGATAGGGATTGTCAGCATTCCCAGACAGCCCATGACCCATGACTGTAGGCCTTAACGGCCTTAAGTGCGGCCTGGCTGTCTGAGCAGATGTATAGATATGCGCGCCGTTTAGGTGCCTACCCAGGCAGTCCCTGGCGCACACGTCGATTGCAATAGTTTTTGCTTGCAGAATTGAGGGGGCAGTTTCCAGAGCCATGAAGCTCCTATGGTTTTGGTTAGGGCCATATATTCCTATTCCAGTACCTCTGTTGTTCTTGGCACCATCCGTGTACCAAACTGATGTGCTTCGTCCAAATTCGTTGGCTGTCTTCGAAGCCGTTTCCGGGTCTTCAATCAACATCTTAAACTGCATTTCGAATTCAAGCCTTCTGGACATGATGCCCGTTGGTTTCGACAGAAAGACCGGGTCGATTTGTTGCAGTACTAAGTGTCCTGTCCAATCTTGTACCTATCGTGAACGAAAGATATTTGACGAACATGTACGAGAAACGAGAAAGTTAACGCCATTTAACGTTTGACAAATAAAACAAAGTAAATAGCAGAGATGTATAAATAGTAAAAAATCAGAAAAAATGTGTTCCAGACAAAGTTAAAGACTTAATAATTATCTAGAACTATTTTATAAAGTATAATTTCTAATCTATAACTACAGAAATAATGAATTCGCAGTCAGTTTATGGTATTCAAAGCACAGCCGGTGCAGTACCCGGTAATCTGATTTTAACTGTACTTTACGTTTTCTAGCTCAAATTCTACGTTTTTCATCATTTTGTTTTGAGGTGCTTCTATTTACATTTACCCCTTATATTTAGGTGAAATATCTATGCAAAAAGTAAACGCGCATAGATATGTATCAGGAAAGCGTCCCGACTATTCCCAGGATTACAGAGATCCGATACAGAATCTGATGATGAAGACTTTATGCAGAAAAGAAATCAAATTGCTGCACGAGCACAAAGTCCTAGTATGGAGGTAAAGAGCGATGATGAAGACTTGAATGATCCACGTTTGCGAAGGCAAAAAATTAGAGAAAATGACACAGAAGTACGACCAGAAAGTCGAAGACACTTAATTGAACCAGAACTACTGGAGGCAAGTGAGGAAGAAGACGATGAAGATGAACAAGAAAACATACAACTACCTGGTAATTTGTACAATTTTTTGTGTGCTTTTTTAGTGTGCTTTTTAGAACCGAAACATATATTGGAAGCGCCCGGTGACGATGAATCTGCGTATGTTACAGGAAGAGCATGAGATAATGGCGAAAGAAGAAGAAAAATCAGATTCGGAATCTTCTGATAGTTCCGAATATGAAGAGTATACTGATTCGGAAGAAGAAACTGGACCCAGGTTAAAGCCTGTGTTTGTTAGCAAGAGAAATCGAATAACTGTTTTTGAAAAGGAAAAAGAAGAGTTGAAGCAGAAACAAATGGAAATTGAAGAACAGAAACATGCTGAAGAACGAAGAAGGTAAACTGTAAAAGTGGTTGAGGATAGTATTAGGAAGGAACAACAGCTCAAAGCTAAAGAGACATATGAACCGAGCATAATGGATGATGTGTGTAGTGAAGATAAGAATGATGAAATTGAATATGAAGCATGGAAACTTAGACAATTGAAACGAATTAAACGAGACCGAGAAGAGCGTGAAGCGTAAGTTTGAATAGTTCCAAGCTACTAGTTGTAGTTTAAAAGTTAGTATATCGAATGTACATAACAATTTGTTGTTTCAGAATGGAAAAGGAAAAGATGGAAACTGAAAGATTACGAAACATGACTGAAGATGAGCGACGTCTTGAAATTCGGCTGAATCCAAAACAAGTCACCAACAAGGCTATTAAAGGCAAATACAAATTTTTGCAGAAATATTATCACTGAGGTGCCTTCTATCTGGATGAAGACGATGTAGTTTACAAACGAGACTTCTAAGAAGCTGCACTAGAAGATCACTTCGATAAAACCATTCTTCCGAAAGTTATGCAAGTTAAAAACTTTGGGCGTTCCGGACGCACAAAGTACACTCACTTTGTTGATCAAGATACGACTCAATTCGATTCGCCATGGACTAATAAAACTGCCCAAAATGTTAAATTTCATTCCACACAGGCTGGCGGAAGTCGACAAACGTTTTGAAAGACCGTCAAAGAAGCGTAAAGCATCTTCTAATTAATTTACGTAAACACTAAACGAAAAGCCTTTTATCAAATATGTTAGAAAATTCGTGTTTTTTGCATTCATCCGTTAAAATTGGTGAAAGGATCAAAAAATAGTTAAATTTCCCTCTTTGAAACCACATACGTGGACAACCAAGGGTAGTTTCAAAGAAAAATTCAAAAGAACTTATATTAAATAACTATTTTCACTTTATTTAGTCCATTATTAACTATTGTAAAAAAATAAGTAAAGAATATTCTCATTTAATATAAGCAAAGAAAATAATTTAGAAAAAGCTTTTAAGCTCATTATAGATTAAAAGCTTTTCCTAAATTATCTTCTTTGCTTAGCTAAAATAAGATTAAAATAAAGATAAATTTTAAGAGAAAGGCAATTCAGAAAATTCCATGTACAGGGTGGTTAGTGATTCGTGAGAAACTGGCTATCATTTCCAGTTTGTTATTACAAACTTAGCAAAGGCAGTGAATTAATAAAGCAGAAACTGCAGCAAAAAAAATTTAAAATTTAATATATTTCGGAGATTTTCAATTGCAGCCGAAAGTTTTAAGCAAGAAATGAAAGGGACTTTGAATTCTTGCCAAAAACTTTAGCCCGTAATCAAAAATCGGCGAATTGGTTAAAAATGAACTCTGTTTTGTCGGTATGGTGGAAAACAGACTTAAGGAAGCATGGAAAACTAGCCACCCTGAACTATGAGCATTTCGTCTTTTGTCTCTTCATCGCATTCAATAAAAATATTAGAAAACAACTACTTAAATATTTATATTCTTAACGTACTTAGCACCAATTTACTTTTTTTGGCGGAAAGTAAACGCATTGCTATTTTTGCAGCTGCTTTCTTAGCATTCATTTTGTTATCGCCGAAACCATGCACCCTGGTCAAGGACCCATTTAGAACAAAATCTACCTTCATCATTACAGTGCCAGATTCTAGTTCATACGGATCACTACAAACATATAAAGATTTTTCATTAATTCTTATATATGTATAAAAATAAAAGTTCATAAATGTTCTCATTAAATTGCTAAATATTTACCTGAAAATTGGTCGCAACGGTGCCAAAGTTTCGAAAAGCATTCGAATGGGGTTCTTCGGAATATCCTTGGAGAACGCTTCAAT